>CAXITT010000736.1:95509-108754 GCA_964033795.1 Lymnaea stagnalis | reverse complement strand
AACGTGTTTTGGATAAAAAATTAAAAAAGGAATAAAACTTCTGGCTGCAACAAGATGGCGAAAAAACACCAAAAAAAAAAAAAAAGGAAAGAAACATGGATTTCACCAAAAATCAATTATAGAAAATAGTTCCTTCTGTGTAAAATATCCTTAAGAATCTATACAGGATCAGAGTCTTTGTTTCAGATACTTATTTGTCCTTCCAACGACATTTCGTAAAAATAATAATGACCATTATCACTATACGAAGATAACTTCCGGCTACGACAAGATGGCGGTATAATAATAGACAAAACGGAAGGAATTCTTAATTTCAACAAAATTAGTTCAGATACTTATGCTTTCTATATGGGATAATGAAACAGCAGTGGCAACGCTAAATGTTTTGATCAGCTTACGCGCGGATGGTTTGACTTGACGCAAGGAAGTAACTATTCAAATAACATCCGTTTGATGAACTTTTGCTTTTGTTCGTGTGTTTCTGGGTGTGTGGCAACATCTTCGGACGGCAAATTGATCCACTTCCCGTCAACCTATCGAGCTGAAACTTGACACATAGACTTATTACTTATGAAAATACATTCTTTCAAATTTTGCAAATTAGACTATATCCTCCCCTCCTCTTCTGTTCCAACAATTTCAAGAGTTCATTCAACCCTGAAGAAGCAATTTATGATTGTTAAAGAGCTTTAAAATCTTTGAAATACTTAGCGCCTTAGCGCTCCTGGGTTTTCACCACTTAAGAAAAGAGATTCCCACAAATTTAGAGTATATACTTTATTTAAAACAACGCCACATTATTGTGGTTGTCGGTGGGGGTCATTGTTCAACATTGAGCGTCCGTCACCCACCTACGACTGCCCAATATGTGTGTTCTCCAACCACCTCCACCGAAACCGAAGAACCACCCAGGCGTCACTTGCGTCCCTGGATGTCGTCTGTAACATCCCCCCCCCCTCTGACCCCGTCCCACCAACGAAAAACAAAATATTTAGATGAAACCGGATGTGACGTGTTGTAGTATTTCCGTTTATTTCCAAACCACAGCGCGCACTAACTGATGACGCTGGGGGGGGGGGGGGGGGGGGGGGGGGGGGGGGGGGGGAGTTTTTGAAAAACTCCCCCCCCCCCCCCCCGGGGCTGCTCAAGTCAGGGGCGAGGATAATGTGCGGGACACATATTTATGAGGATCACGAAATGTTTCAAAACCATTTTAAAAATGTACAGTTAACATTTCGTGAAAATAAGTTTGGACTATGAAAGAACGAGAGGGGGGAATATTTTTATTTAGATACAAATATCTAAAAAAAAACCACAAAAAAACCCATCCTTTTAAAGACGTGAAATTTGAATCGTGAGAAATGGATACACATTTTCTCAATTGCCCGCAAGTTACAAATCAGGAGCATCAACAATTCAAGCTTTCTTTAAATATAAGGCAACTTTTTGTCTATATTTGTACGCAAAGTACAGTTTAGGTTTAGTGACATATTGCATTTTCATGAGATTAAGAATAGTTCTTAACATATACAAGAATGTTGCAGACGTAAGCATTGGTTAAGAGATTCATTTTCAATTATAAGAATTGTTTTTTTTTTAAAAACCATTTTCAGATACTATAGTTCCGAAGCGAGCCAGAAGTGGAGTGAATTTTTCCTGAAGATGCCCATATATCAAAAACTGTAAATGCTACTGTTACGATAGGCGTCCTTGTTAACATTGTGAAACTCGTGCATGAACTCTGGTTGACCCCCAAGATTGGCAACGCTAAGGGGTGCGGCTTAATTACGAATTGTCTACCTTGGCCTTGATGACACATAAATGCAGTCTATTAGGCTGTAGAAATAGAATTCTTAAGAAGGTACGAGATTGACCGAGGTAGGAAGACAATGCCGAAATCCCTAGGAAGACGTAAGAAAAAGATATCAGAAGGGACGTGCGAAATCCCTATCTGGAAAAAGTCTCTTAAAAAGACTATAAATACGCCTATCGACATAAAGAGCCGATAGAGAGATTGAGCTATTACGATACGAGAGAGACAGAGTCATAGAGTAAATTAAGAGATTGATTACTCTACATTATAGCGGTTCGCAACAGCTACAAATAGTAATAATTGAAAATATTTTTTTTTTAAACGTGAAGGGACTTTTAAAAAAAAACAACAACAAGAAAATCAATTTTTTTTTTGAAGGTCAGGAGAGTGAAAAGAGAAGGTTATGCTTATATTATATATTTATTTTTAATCTCATCTTTTCATTGACCTAAAATACCAGAAGGCCGGAATATAGTTACTATTAAAGATTTGTTTCGTCGATGTGTGTTTTATGTGTACGTTGGAATGTTTGTATAGTGAACGTGTTTTGGTCTAGAGATTAATAGAGGAATTATACTTCTGGCTGCAACAAGATGGCGGAAAAACACCCAAAAAAAAAAAAAAAAAGAAAAAAAAAAAGGATAAAACAAAAAAAAAAATAAAGAAAANCGGTATAATAATAGACAAAACGGAAGGAATTCTTAATTTCAACAAAATTAGTTCAGATACTTATGCTTTCTATATGGGATAATGAAACAGCAGTGGCAACGCTAAATGTTTTGATCAGCTTACGCGCGGATGGTTTGACTTGACGCAAGGAAGTAACTATTCAAATAACATCCGTTTGATGAACTTTTGCTTTTGTTCGTGTGTTTCTGGGTGTGTGGCAACATCTTCGGACGGCAAATTGATCCACTTCCCGTCAACCTATCGAGCTGAAACTTGACACATAGACTTATTACTTATGAAAATACATTCTTTCAAATTTTGCAAATTAGACTATATCCTCCCCTCCTCTTCTGTTCCAACAATTTCAAGAGTTCATTCAACCCTGAAGAAGCAATTTATGATTGTTAAAGAGCTTTAAAATCTTTGAAATACTTAGCGCCTTAGCGCTCCTGGGTTTTCACCACTTAAGAAAAGAGATTCCCACAAATTTAGAGTATATACTTTATTTAAAACAACGCCACATTATTGTGGTTGTCGGTGGGGGTCATTGTTCAACATTGAGCGTCCGTCACCCACCTCCGACTGCCCAATATGTGTGTTCTCCAACCCCCTCCACCGAAACCGAAGAACCACCCAGGCGTCACTTGCGTCCCTGGATGTCGTCTGTAACATCCCCCCCCCTCTGACCACGTCCCACCAACGAAAAACAAAATATTTAGATGAAACCGGATGTGACGTGTTGTAGTATTTCCGTTTATTTCCAAACCACAGCGCGCACTAACTGATGACGCCATGAAGTGTACACAGAAATAATTCATAGCAAAGTGCAAAGTGTCTCTTATTTAACTTGTACAAAACTAAAGAGAAAGCCAAACCATCACCGCCTCTGGTTCTGGTGTATATTTTAAGACGAATAATGGGACGATAATTCGACCGGCAGACACATGATAAATAAATGAATGACGTACCACGACTGGGAACCAGCCAGTGGGGGAGGGCAGTGGGAGGTGGGAGGGAGGAAAGTTGGAGGGGGAGGAGGAGGAGGTTGTGGCGTGTAGGCGGCGTGGGAGATCTCAAGCGCATTCGTAAGTCACAAGATCTGGGCGTGATTGAAGAGGGCAAAAAAAAAAATTAAGACAATCTTCCATTGATCTCTTGAGTTACGGCAAACGGTTCTAAAAGTTGGATGACAGGGTTCTAAAGTGCTCGATCACAGGGCTTTTCTTAAGAGTTTAATGACAGAGACTCTATACATTTTGATAACAGGGATTGTGTACAGCTTAATGGCAGGTATTGTGTACAGCTTGAGTACAGGTATTACGTACACTTAGAGGACATTGATGAGGCTGCCACGACTAGTTGTAAACAAAAATAAAGATATTTGAAGGAAAAAATCCGAGCCCCTAAACTGCACACGGCCATACACGACTGTACATAGAAGCCCTGGTAATTTCTCCTGATGATTTCTTCCGAAGATTTCTTCCAGTTGACGAATTCAAGAAATTAAATTTTTTCTCCCTCATCTCCAAGCCTTAGAGTAAGCATCAAAGGAGTACACCTCCATCTACTTTATCAGATCAACACAGTTTTTTTTTTTTTTACATTTTTTTTTTTTACATTTTCTTTTTTTTTGAATAAAGAAATTCAATAGGGCTGTACACAAAAAGCTTATGGTTTTGTAAACCCTGATTATCCTATTCCACACGTGTAAGTCATTTCACTGACTGCATTATGAGTCAAAGTCATTGAGGCGTCGTCCACGCCCCAGTCATCGTTGATATTCGTGACTCTTCCTGGTCAATATCGACCAAAGTCTGAATTACAAGAATGTATTCGAAGCTGCAGAGATGTTTACAACTTTTCGCGGTCATAGCGCCCGAGTTATGGCCGACGTCATATGACGTCACATCCTGTGGAAACTTGGAGCGCGTCGTGTGTACATTTGTGGCACGTGAGAAAGACATAAAAAAAAATGAGCACAGCTGTGACAAGTTAAGGGCACGTGTCACGTGATTCGTTGAATTCAAGTTTGTCGTTGCTGGCTTACTGTCAATTAGCGAGCGTGCCGATTTGTCAATTTGGCATTTACTTTAAGACAAAAATAAGATGTTGTTCTCAGTTCCCAACCGTTTCGCAGTCAGCACAAGATCTGATTTAATACCTTGTTTTCCGAATAGTGATAAGAATCATCGATGTCTTCTGTCGTAATCATTTTAAAACCTTGTTTATCCTTCTACTATTCAACACTTCTGGCTTCTCTAATTGGACGATGAAATATTTCCAATATGAAGCTGGCGAAATGCTCTGAACTTTCTTTTTTTTTGGGCGAATGAACATTTATAGATGGGGAATTACCTTCAGAAACACCTTGTTCTCACCAGTTGTCATATGTTCTCACGAGTTGTCATATGTTCTCACAAGTTGTCATATGTTCTCACCAGTTGTCATATGTTCTCACGAGTTGTCATATGTTCTCACAAGTTGTCACATGTTCTCACCAGTTGTCATATGTTCTCACCCGTTGTCATATGTTCTCACCAGTTGTCATACGTTTGCCTTCTGTTGTCACACGCTGTCACATGTTGTCTTATGTCTTCACCTGCTGCTCTCTGGGGTTGTTTGCTTTTTTTCGTAACGTAAAATACAAAATAATTAATCAGGCGCTTACTTAAAGGAATAACTTATTTAAATGTTGTCTGAAGATTAGAGGCACTTATTTCAAAAACCTCAAGTTTAAGTTTAAATACAAAATACACATTAAAAAAAGTTTCCAGAAATCCAAGAATTATTACAAAGTTGGAGATGCTTGTTGATTTGTTGAGGACCAGTGCTCTGCGTTTAGAAATACAAATGAACATTTGACCTATTGGAACACTATACGGAACTAAATACTATTCTAAAGATGTTGTTCGTGGGGCCAAAGTAATTAAGCAATAGGTCTCGGATATTTTTCAACACACAATATTAAGTGTCACTTGACCAAACGGATCTCCATTGCGGGGCCTGTGTAGTGGGGTTGTGCTTAGAATCCATTGAACTTAACCCAGGGTAAAGTAACAAAGTCAGGTGTTGACGACTAGCAGGAGGGTTCAATGTCCGATCACTGAAGTAGGGCACAACGCCGACCAGCGCCTTGACTGTTTTTGGGACATGACTTTGAAATGAGTTGGATGCCCCTTTATTTAGTTTACCATGACTGGGGGCTCGGAGGGGGGAGGAGGAGGAGAGAAAATAAGCGGAAAGAGAACGTTCCAGGAGATGTGATGTCCGTCTGCCATTCTTGGGTCCGCAAGAATGTGGAAACACAAGGCGCTGACTCGTGTATTGTAGTGTAATTATGTTGCAATTTACTTTAGCAAATAGCTAACGTCACTGATTACTGTCAGCTCTAGAGTCATTGAATAATGTCAGTTATAACGTCACTGATTACTGTCAGCTCTAGAGTCATTGAATAATGTCAGTTATAATGTCACTGATTACTGTCAGCTCTAGAGTCATTGAATAATGTCAGTTATAACGTCACTGATTACTGTCAGCTCTAGAGTCATTGAATGATGTCAATTATAACGTCACTAAATATACTCAGTTATTGCCTCACTAGATACTTGCAGCTATTACGTCATTGAATTTTTTGAACTTCAATGGCCTAAACATTTCTTTTACCTCATTAGTCAACTTTTACAACATCAGTCAACTTTTCCCACGGTATCAGTCATTTTATCCCATATCAGTCAACTTTTTCCACAACACCAGTCAACTTTTCCCACGGTATCAGTCAACTTTTCCCATATCAGTCAACTTTTTCCACAACCCCAGTCAACTTTTCCCACAACATCAGTCAACTTTTTCCACGGACTCTAAGCTTATCAGATTATCTGGATGCCAAGTACGGAAACAAAGGCTCACATCAACCAGAGGCATAGTGTGAATATTAGTCAGATCCGTGAATAGCTTTCAACAAATTCTAATTTCCAAGAAGCTTATCCTAAAATTGAGGACATGCTAGACCAATGTTACGCTGAACAAACCAAATGTATCTCAGAGTGATTACTTTCACAGAGTGGTTACTTTCAGCTGCGACTTCACAGGCGTGCGTCCAAGCATCTTTTACCTGAGAGAAAGCTCGCACCACAGGTGCTTGTTGCTGCCGGGAGGGCTGCATGAAAACTCAAGCAGGAGTTGTAATTGGAGAGAAAGTACAGCATTAGCTTTAAAATGTTGAAATATTTGCACCCATGTATTTGATCTGAAGAAATGTTTGGCGAGTTCCAGTCTTCCAACTTAATAACAGGTGGCAACATTTTTTTTTCCCACAAAAATTAACTTATCAAAGAGATCGCTATCAACAATTTCGACTGGAAAGATTTCATTGACATGCGCAGAGAGTTTCACGCAGACATGCGCAGACCGTTTCACGCCGTTATATTCAGGCCCAGCAGTAATGCTTAGGTTAATGCGACACGTTTTCGCACGATTGCGCTGAAACTATTTATGGCGCTGACCTCTGCGGAGAAATGAGATGACACAAATTAAATGGAAATTAGGCAAGTAAGTCGTCGCTGCCAAAAGTACGGACAAGCCGAACGACGAGAGGGAAGTACGGACGAATGCGGACGCAAAAATTTAGTGCAGACGAGGCGTTCGAAAATACAAACTGTCCTCACTAAATCCGGACTTCTGGTAACTCTATATCAGTCAACTTAGCCCACAAAAGCAGTCAACTTCTCCCCACGACCCCACGACCACACGACCCCACGACCCCACGGCTCCAGTCCACTTTACCTGCTCAGCAGCAGGATTAAAAACTTTATTACAAAATAAGGTAGAAATACAAATGCACATTATTTTCTCTAATATTTGTTGGTCAACAGCCTGGTGCTCAGTTCGCCCCTACTCACCTCTAAAAACTTTTAAAAAAAATGCCTCTGAATAATTTACTGACTATGAATGTTTAGCGTTGTTCAACTTGACTTAAGGGCGTACCTCCTCATATGTGACCCACCTACTGACTTTAGGGAGTACCTCCTCATATGTGACCCACCAACTAACTTAAGGGAGTACCTCCTCATATGTGACCCACCAACTGATTTAATGGAGTACCTCTTCACTAACTGACTTAAGGGAGTACCTCCTCATATGTGACCCACCAACTGACTTAAGGGAGTACCTCCTCATATGTGACCCACCAACTGACTTAAGGGAGTACCGCCTCATATGTGACCCACCAACTGACTTAAGGGAGTACCTCCTCATATGTGACCCACCAACTGACTTAAGGGCGTACCTCCTCATATATGACCCACCAACTGACTTAAGGGAGTACCTCCTCATATGTGACCCACCAACTTATCTTTAGGGAGAACCTCCTCGCCTGTGGCCCATCAAACTGACTTGATGGAGTACCTCCCTTGTCTGTGACCCACCAAACTAACTTTTGGGAGCATTTCATCTTTTGAGACCCATCAAACTGACTTTAGAGAGTACCGGTACCTCGTTTTCTGTGACCAACCAACCTGACTTAACCGAGTACCTCCTCCTCTGTGACCCACCAAACCAACTCTACCGACTCACCAAACTAACTCTACCGAGTACCTCCTCCTATGTGACCCACCAAACTAACTCTACCGAGTACCTCCTCCTCTGTGACCCACCATAGATGTTTCGCCACGATAACATTCCAAATAAACACCGAAACCGGGAATATTTTTTTTTGTCATAGCGCACAGTATTTCCAGCCTACTTTAGAAATAATTGCCAGTTTGATATTTGCTAAGCCATCTGGGGCGTGCATTTACTTCTGGTTAATGGCACCTCCAAATTGAATGCCATTGTTTGGACTTAGTTAAAGTTGCGCCGAGGCGCTGGCTTGTATTGAGTTTTGTTTAAACTTTAATAGGCTTTACCCAAACTGTTATGTTCACACCTAAAAGTCACGTGGTGTGTGGTTAGTAGTGGTTTTGGTTATAATGACGTATTTTTGATGCCAACAAATCTAACGTAACCGACCACTGCCAGGTGGTTCTTAACTCGGGAGTGTCTCCTTCTTGAGATTGGCTCGAGCATGTGAGTTGTTTTCAACTTTGTGACCTTTATTATGCATGTTAGCGTCCTTCACCTGCCAAGTTCTCTTTAACTTTACAGATTATTCTGATCCGTGATTACCTGTGATTTAAAAGTGGTTTACCTGTGAAGTGTTACTTACATTCAGTCAGTCGTCATCCTATGCATACCTGCAAAATGTTCAATTTCTCCTTTTATTTTCTTTGCTATCGATACTTTTGAAGAAAAAAACACAAAAGTGATGTAAATGGAATGATAAAGTCATCAATGAGCCAAAAAAAAAGGAATTAAGTTCGAAGGGCAATGTCACATGACCAAGCACGCGAATGACATGCCTTTAAAATACATGAACACAATCATATATTTTTACATGACATAAGTCAGATGACAGACGAATGAATGGGGAGGTAGTGACAATGTCAGGAAACATAATGGAACCAATCACTTGAACAAAGATAATTTAAAAACCGAAAAAAGCTAAGTCCTAACACAAAGGTCTTTGGCAGGCGATTGATAACTACGGTGAAATGAGACAGAAGTCTTTATTTTTCTTGTATTGTGTATTACTTTGTAGCAGTTCTCTATTGTGTATTACTTAGTAGCATTTCTCTATTGCGTAATACTTTGCGTGCTCATAAATTTTTACGTTTACTGTTAGAAGCCTGGACATGGGGCATTACATTCAAACACAAGCACTGAAACCTCTCTCTCAAGCAAGTTAGATGACTTTGGTACATTTAACTAAGTAAAATCTTGCTCCTGGAATGACTGGTGTTCGAACCCATTGGCTTGTCTAGAAGTAGATCGGAGAGATCACTTAATAAATATAGTATAAAGTGTTTAGCTTACTCAACATATTTTCACCATTATAATAAAATTTTAAGTTTGTAAAACAGTCGAACGCTTCTTTAGCTACCATCTCCATGAACTTGAGAACCGCTGATTGACGTCTATGCTCTCTGCGTAAAAAAGTTTTTCCACTAAGGCACACAACCGTCGAAATAAAATAAACTGACGTTTCAATGCAAATATTTTTTTCCGAACGTTCTTCGTAAGTCAGGTAGATCGAACTTCAGTAATCGAATCCGCAGGTGGGATCTGAACTGATAAATGATATCAATACCTAACGGAATAGCTATCGCGGCGTCTAGGTCATATATTTTCGAAAAAGATTTTCGCTACAACAATTTTCACTTACGACATCTTAAAAGGGTGTTGCAAAACATGTTTCATTGCTAGAAAACATGTTTCATTGCTAGAAAACATGTTTCATTGCTAGAAAACATGTTTCTTTGCTAGAAAACATGTTTCATTGCTAGATAGAATAAAAATAATTTTCAGATTATTTGTTAAAAATTGAAATTAACTTACTTGAACGTCCCTGAAATAAATGTTTAAAAATGCAACTCTTAACATTTTACGAATTTTTAGATTACAGCTTATGGTTTAAGTGGGTCAGGACGAAACTTTCCGGGCACCATCTGTAGGTCAGGAGGAATGACCATGTCACATTTAGTTGCGAGCCATTGTTTGCTTTTTTTTTGTGATCAATCGACCCAGCTAAAAATATAATGACACTGAGCTTTATATATTGGATAAGTTAAACTAATTTTGTGTCATTTATTACCTTATATTAAATTTTTTTTTTTCCCCTCAGGAGTTTTTTTTCTTTTTATTAAGTTCATCCCCCCCCCCCCCAACCCCAGCCACTACCCACAAAACATGATCTGAAACTCTGACCTTTAAGGTAGTAGTAGGCGGCAGACCTTTCGAAAAGGTGAAGAGTAATTGATTTTGTTTACATAATGTATAAATACTTCATTATTTTCCTTTAAAATTTGCTTCGGGGCTAAATTTATCTTTTCAAGATGCCCTTCTTCTAAAAGGCATCACTAACATCTAATCTTTGGGTATCATTTTTCTGTAATCCACTACAATAGTTATTTATAACTAGGTCAATCTCCATCTAGGATCTAAGCTCCGGTCTTTCAAGCCCCGTCCAACCACCCACCCACCCACCCACACCACTAGAGCAACGCAACACGCTGGTGGAAGCAGCGCAATCTCCCATCGCAGTGAGTCTTCACCCGCACTGTCACTAGAGATCTCTGTTACACAAGCCTAGCCGCCCACAGTCGCCCATCCTGTCAATAGGGAACTCTGTTACACAACCCTAGTCGGCCTCAGCCACCCAACCTGTCACTTGAGAACTCTGTCTCACAACCCTAGTCGAGCACAGTCACCCACCCTGTCACTAGAGAGCTCTGTCACACAAACCTAGTCGCCTACAGTCACCCACCCTGTCAGAAAAGACTTTGTCACACAACCCTAGTCGCCTACAGTCACCCACCCTGTCACAAAATACTTTGTTACCCAACCCTAGCCGCCTACAGCCACCAAACCTGTCACTACAGACCTTTGTCAAACAACCCTAATCGCCCACCCTGTCACAAAAGACTTTGCTACACAACCCTTGTCGCCTATAGCCAGCCAACCTGTCACTACAGAACTCTGTCACACAACCCTAGTCGCCTACACGAACCCAACCTATCACTAGAGATCTCTGTCACACAACCCTAGTCGCCTACAGTCACCCAACTTGTCAATAAAGAACTTTGTCACACAACCCTAGTCGCCCACCCTATCACTAAAGAACTTTGTTACACAAGCCTAGACGAATTCAGTCACCCACCCTGTCACTAAAGAACTTTGTTACACAAGCCTAGACGAACACAGTCACCCACCCTGTCATTAAAGAACTTTGTTACACAAGCCTAGACGAACACAGTCACCCACCCTGTCACTAAAGAACTTTGTTACACAAGCCTAGTCGAACACAGTCACCCACCCTGTCACTAGAGATCTCTGTCACACACGCATCATCGTGTCCCCCACCCCCTAGGCCAGTGTCTATGGTAATACACTTACACCCTTGAACCGCTTGCGTCATCGCACCAACCACGCCCCCGACATCTAATGTGAAACCGACTTGTAATGTCGGTCAATTCCAGCCTCCATCGAATGAGTACATCTTAAAATAGAAGATTTAAAAATAAAACAGAAACTAACGTCAGTTGTTAATGAGCTCTTTCATGCTGCTGATATATTCAGCGGAACACTGGGAAACCTATTGCTTGATGCCAATTCATTGGGGAAACCTTTTCCTTACTTGATGCCAATACATTGGGAAAACCATCACTTGATGCCAAAGCGTTGGGAAGCCAATACTTGATGCTAAAACATTATTGAACTTATAATTTGATGAGGATATAACAGAGTGAAACGTGTTCCGTGATGTGATCAATCATGGAGCTGTGAGACAGGGAAGTTTTCGAAGTCGAAGAGGAGAATAAATGAAGCACAAATCCCCCCTCCGCCCCCCCCCCGAATTAAGTCCGGTAAACACGGACTGACACGTGACGCAGTTTAGTGGGAAAAGGGCAGAGGTCACAAGAATATAGATTTTTGAAGCGTGTTTATTTTTCCGGTTGGATTTTTCAATCATAATTGCTTCAATGTCATTAAGTGTATAGAAGGAGGGGGGGATGTTGGTGTGTCATAATGACAATTCAAATTAAGACTTTACAGCTGTGGGCAACTCATTAACCCGAAATACACAATTAAATGGTTACCGGAAATTCGTAGGAAGAAAATTTCTTGAACGAGAACAGTGGTCGGCGAAAGTTTGTACGAAATGAAGTTTGTTCGAAATGAAATTTGTTGGAAATGAAGTGTGTTCGAAATGAAGTTTGTTCGAATGGATGTTTGTTGGAAAAGGAAGTTTTTTAAATTAGGATTTATTTATTGATTTCTACATTTTTTAAGGAAAAGTGCAAGTGAGAAATAGGGAAAACTGAAGATTTTTTTATATAAATTGTTTTTTTTGGTCTCTTAGCCCCTCCTCCCGCCATACCGATAGCTTTTTTTTTAAGGAAAATGTGAAATGGAAAAAAGGGAAAATTGAAAATTTTTTTTTTAAATTTTTTTTTTTTGTCCCCTCCCCCCCCCCCCCCCCGGCCTCCAATCGCTTTATTTCGAACAAACTTCCGTTCGAACAATCCTCCGTCGAACATCTTCTTCTGTAGCAACTTCATCATGGAACCTCTTTCTTTTGCGTTTTGCATCATCCCGAATTCCAGAGCGTTTCCACTTCTCTGCACACATCAGAAGCAACATGCTTATCTCTTGGCTCCACATCATGTTCCTGCTGTTGCTATACTTTGTAAGTTCTGAAAACAAGCGTTTTAAGCTGGACACTTCGACATCCAGGGCTGTATGTCTGGACTGAACAACTGTGTTACAGAAATCAACCGGAACTCACACATACATACAGACATTATCACGGAAATGAAGGATGTGATAATCAGACATTGGCTCAATTTATATCTGCTCTTGTTTTTAGGCTCTTAGGTTCCACCCCCAAGACGTTTTCTCATACTAATTTGCTGGGTGGCAGGCGGACTAGAAGGGGCTTTAAAACTTTGACCACGGTCTGAGCATCGTGGGTTAGACAGGCCGTGAAGAGAAAAAACCAACACGCTTCTGCAAGATTGCTCACCGTTTCGGTCTAGAACTTTAGAAGTTTCAAGCAGTTGACATGGTTTCAAAGTATGTTATGGAAATCAGGAATTTATTCCGCAGCTTCATCTCCACACATATTGATTGTGTGAAATACACGCGGCAAAAATAAAGCTGTTTCAAAT
>CAXITT010000736.1:88009-90509 GCA_964033795.1 Lymnaea stagnalis | reverse complement strand
GATCGTTCTCTTCATAAACATTTACCCAACCTTTTGCTTCGCCCCAGAACTGAATGTACGATTTATTCTAAAGGGCATAACTTTTATACCTCACGGAGAACTGGAACACCAGTTTTCACAACTGCAGCGTTCTTTTCAAAAATTTTCCCCCGGGGTGGGGGGCACTTCAGATTTTGCGCGGGGGGGGGCACTTCAGATTTTTCGGGGAGGGGGGCAGTGCCAGCAGTTCCAATTGATTTATTATTGGACATACTTTTGCTCGGGGGGGGGGGAGCACTTGGCTTTATTTGACTACTGTAACATCTTTGGGGTTATAGAACTATTATTATTATCATACAAAATAAATAGGCAGTTTTTGCTCGTCCTTGGAGTTTATTTTGGGGGTTATTGGACATACTTTAGCTCGGGGGGGGGGAGCACTTGGCTTTATTTGACTACTGTAACATCTTTGGGGTTATAGAACTATTATTATTATCATACAAAATAAATAGGCAGATTTTGCTCGTCCTTGGAGTTTATTTTGGGGGTATATATAATTTAGGTATATTAGTAGTAGTAGTTTTATATAGTGCGGTATATATAACTTGAAACACGTTAAGAGCATAGTCGCCACTGTCAGTATCATACATTATCAATAGACTCATTCCAATAACACACATTATCAATAGACTCAGCCCGATATCACACATTATCAATAGACTCATTCCGTTATCACATATTATCAATAGACTCATTCCGATATCACACATTATCAATTGACTCATTCCGATATCACACATTATCATTTGACTCATTTCGATATCACACACTATAAATAGACTCATTCCGATATCACACACTATCAATAGACTCATTCCGATACAATATAATTACCCAACACTTCCCAGTCCATTATTTGACACTGTGTTTTTGCCTGTAGTCTGGCCACCGAGCCAAAACACGGCCACAGAGGAGTACAATCCATCGCGCACCCTTCCCATGCAGTGTAGCAACAACAACAACAACAACAAAAAAAAAAGAGCTTAACCTGTCAAATCCTATTTGTCCTGGTCTAATTGAGATGGTCGCCTGGGTGGCGATGGTTGGAGCACACCGCACCAGTCTACCCTTGTGGTGATCTTTTAAGGCTAGACATCTCTGGGTCTCATGGACTTCACAGTAATCTGGCGGAAACAGGACCAGTCTACTTGTGTGGTGATGTTTTGTTGCAAGACATCTATGGGTCTCATTGACTTCACACTAATCTGGCAGACATAGGACCAGTCTACTCGTGTGGTGATGTCTTTTTGCTAGACATCTTTGGGTCTCATTGACTTCACACTAATCTGGCAGACATAGGACCAGTCTACTCGTGTGGTGATGTTTTTTTGCTAGACATCTTTGGGTCTCATTGACTTCACAGTAATCTGGCAGACATAGGACCAGTCTACTCGTGTGGTGATGTTTTTTTGCTAGACATCTTTGGGTCTCATGGACTTCACACTAATCTGGCAGACATAGGACCAGTCTACTCGTGTGGCGATGTTTTTTTGCTAGACATCTATGGGTCTCATTGACTTCACACTAATCTGGCAGACATAGGACCAGTCTACTCGTGTGGTGATGTTTTTTTGCTTGACATCTTTGGGTCTCATGGACTTCACACTAATCTGGCAGACATAGGACCAGTCTACTCGTGTGGTGATGTTTTTTTTGCTAGACATCTTTGGGTCTCATTGACTTCACAGTAATCTGGCGGACATAGGACCAGTCTGTTCTGGTGGTCATGTTTTATTGCTGAGGGCTCCGGGTCTCATGACGTTCTCAGTAATGTACTTTTGAAAGGATTGTCACGTGATGATACGACCGTGGGGTTCTTTGAGCAGTTGCAGTCCTGCTAAGGCAGTGGTTCTCAACCCAAGGGTCACGAACCCTTTGGGGGTCGAACGACCCTTTCACAGGGGTCGTCTAAGACCATCGGAAAACACAAAAACTCGACGAAAATAATTTTGTGGTTGCGGGTTGCCACAACATTAGGAACTGTATTAAAGGGTCGCGGCATTAGGAAGGTTGAGAACCACTGTGCCACTGGGCAAAAGTGTTGGATCCCCTTGTTGTTTTCCAGTTATTGTATTCTTCTGTGCACACACTGTCCAGTGTCTAACGTCTGCTGCTTGGCAATTGAATCTCAACTGTAACTTGGCACTGAACTAAATCAAATTAGAACATGTACTGTACGTCTCTTTGTTGAAATTGTTATTTGGTAAAGAACCATGGCGATAAGAGCAACCGACAAGAACCACCGCCAAGAACCACCGAGAAGAACCACCGACAATAACCACCGACAAGAACCACCGACAATAACCACCGACAATAACCACCGACAATAACCACCGACAAGAACCACCGACAATAACCACCGACAAGAACCACCGACAAGAAACACTGACAATAACCACCGACAAGAAACACCGACAAGAACCACCAACAAGAACCACCCACAACAACCACAGACAATAAC
>CAXITT010000736.1:16031-62951 GCA_964033795.1 Lymnaea stagnalis | reverse complement strand
CAAACCTGCTGTTTTGATAGATTGCACCAAACCTGCTGTTTGATAGATTGCACCAAACCTGCTGTTTGATAGATTGCACCAAACCTGCTGTTTTGATAGATTGCACCAAACCTGCTGTTTTGATAGATAGCACCAAACCTGCTGTTTTGATAAATTGCACCAAACCTGCTGTTTGATAGATTGCACGAAACCTGCTGTTTGATAGATTGCACCAAACCTGCTGTTTGATAGATTGCACCAAACCTGCTGTTTTGATAGATTGCACCAAACCTGCTGTTTGATAGATTGCACCAAACCTGCTGTTTTGATAGATTGCACCAAACCTGCTGTTTGATAGATTGCACCAAACCTGCTGTTTGATAGATTGCACCAAACCTGCTGTTTGATAGATTGCACCAAACCTGCTGTTTGATAGATTATACCAAATCTGCCTGCTTAAGGAAAAATACGTTTTAACCTACGGATTTTTGTTTAGCTGTACACAAGTCTTCATATAAATTTTAATACAATGGAATGCAAGCCGTATGAAAACCAACACCCTGTTGATGAACTAATCATTGTCTGTCTAACACGCTGTTGATGAACTAATCATTGTCTGTCTTCTTGTTCACGTGTCATCGTCAACTCTGTGTCGAATTTCTCAAGTCCTGGCGATTAAAACTTGAATTAGCCATTAACTGCTGCACTGCCCCCCTGGGGATTCCTTGAAAATGTCAGAGGTACGCCGCTAATTTGTTCAGTTCAGACAACAGAACATATTATTTACAAAGATTTTGTCTTGGCTAAAACTAAGTACTCCCCAAGGAATGCTGAAACTCGGTATAAATGGACGAAACCTAGCGATGAAAAAACATTCATGAATAATTGAAATGAAAGAATTTCAACATCTTTAATCCAAGGTGTCGGTTAGGGATGGAATATTTCATGTCTTAAAAAGAAGGTATAAATGATTTTTTTTAGAGGTTTAAAGACATCAGCTTTGAACTTAGCGTTGACGAAATAAATTATTGTTTTTTGTTGCATATAGTCCATAGAATATGATATGGAATTAAAAATCCTACGTCGACCCCAGCATATCTCGGAAAGGCCATCGACGCTAAAACTTTGTCGCTGATGCAAACGTTCCTTGGCAGCCGTCAGGAATGTGACATGCGCAGATAGCGTTTTGGCTTCTGAGATTTATTCGAGGACATTGAAGAGGAGACTCGCCAGACTCCCGGCGACAGACATTAATTTGAAATTCACGAACACGACCAGTGGGTAGTAAAGAATAAAAATCACTGTCTACTCTATGGGACTTCTTTGCTATACAACAAAACACACCAACGCTTTGATTAAAAAAAGACAAAAACACATGTGCTAAATGTAAGAAAGTATCTTTAATGTTACATGTCACATTGTTTTTTTTATAAACTAAAATGCCTTCAACTTGTCAAAACCAGAAAAGTTAAAGATACGTTCAATTAAAAAAAAAAAATATAGATATGATATCCGCAAAAGATTGTGTGTTATGATAGTTGAACTCAAGGCTAACATCTCACCCAATAATTTCTTACTCAATTTAACTTTTGAATCCGAAAGTAAAATTGATTACTAAAAAGTCTGCGTTAGTTTGTTGTAAGTAATTTTACAGAAAACTTCGCGTGGTGTGTACTACATGACGATCAAACTATAAACGTGTGTGTGTGTGTGTGTGTATGTGTGTGACGTAAAGTGGGGTCAACTACAATGACTCCTGATAGCATTGGCCTTGTGGGGGGAGTGGGGGGGAGACCGACCACCCAGACATGAGAATCGTCTCTGGCTAAGAAAGTGCTGTCTTGTCTTACACCGCTTTGTACATGAAAAGTGCTTCAGGAGTTTCTTGGTTCGTGTTTCATGGCGTAGATCATGTCTTAAAAGATTTTTAAAAAGCACTCACAAGCTCGCGGCTGCATCTTTCAATCTCGTCTGCTCAAAGACTGCGCTCCAATCTCAAAGTGTCTGCCAGAGAAAACAAACGTGTTGATTTATTTATCCCGATAGTCTGCCAGAGAAAAAAAAAGTGTTGATTTATTTATCCCGATAGTCTGCCAGAGAAAAAAAAAGTGTTGATTTATTTATCCCGATAGTCTGCCAGAGAAAAAAAGTGTTGATTTATTTATCCCGATAGTCTGCCAGAGAAAACAAACGTGTTGATTTATTTATCCCGATAGTCTGCCAGAGAAAAAAACGTGTTGATTTATTTATCCCGATAGTCTGCCAGAGAAAATAAAGTGTTGATTTATTTATCCCGATAGTCTGCCAGAGAAAAAAACGTGTTGATTTATTTATCCCGATAGTCTGCCAGAGAGAAAAAAGTGTTGATTTATTTATCCCGATAGTCTGCCAGAGAAAAAAACGTGTAAATATATATGTATCCCGATAGTCTGCCAGAGAAAAGTCCTTGTTGATTTATTATCCCGATAGCCTGCCAGAGAAAAAACGTGTTGATTTATTTATCCCGATAGTCTGCCAGAGAAAAAAACGTGTTGATATATGTATCCCAATAGTCTGCCAGGGAAAAGTCTTGTTGATTTATTTATCAAGATAGTCTGCCAGAGAAATGAATTGTTGACTTATTATTAGTCCGATAGTCCGGGTCAGTGAGATAAATTTAGTTTAAAACTTACAAGAAGGTAGATAACCCCTCATAGCTTGTTCAGTATTCATCAAGCTGGTCAGAGAACACATGAGCCATGAACGCAACACTCTGAGCAACAGCAAACAAAAACAATTATAGAAAGACAATATACAGACACAGACAGGCCATATACAGACACAGACCATATATAGACACAGACAGGCCATATACAGACACAGACAGACCATATACAGACACAGACAGACCATATGCAGACACAGACAGACCATATACAGACACAGACAGACCATACACAGACAGGATATCGTTGGAAGATATGAGCAAAAACAATTTAAAAAATATAATCTGTTTAAGACAACAGCGACCAAAAGAATACCTGTAAAAACTGATATGGTGGTTGAGCGTTCATTTATATGTCCAAACTGACTGGTGGAACAAAAGCATTGGTAGTATGTTTACCTTGCCATCAAGGAAAAATGTTCATAAAACATATCTACGACTATCAACGATCATCAACAAACATCAACGAACATCAATGAACATCAACGGACATCAATGAACATCAATGAACATCAATGAACATCAACGAACATCAATGAACATCAACGATCATCAACGAACATCAACGAACATCAATGGACATCAACACAAATCACCGAAATCAACGAGTATCAACGAACATCCACGAACATCATCGTATATCAACGTGTATCAAGGCAGTAACACAACTCTACGAACAGGACATCTTCCCACATCCCAAGATCGAGGATGGCTGCATTCAACAAGACAAATACTCCAAGGACACCAAATGGCAACATATAGCTCCTCCATCACTCTGTGTAGAATATTTGGTTATTGAATTATTTTCTCTGTGAGGTGAAGGGAGAACTAACATTTTTTTTTAAAAATAAAAAAAATGATAAATTCCTTTTTTAGTTTGAAAAGAAACTCCCTATAGAATTTCACCTCCCCGCCCCCCCCCCCCCATACCACCTAACCGGAACCCTAAGGCTACACAGCTAAATATGACGTAATGCCTGGAACTGATGTTGTACCTCGGGAATGTAGAGATATTGGAACATGACATCTTGCTGATGGTAAATCATTCCTATAAAAAAAAAATGTACGCCATTTAATCAGATAAGAAATCTGGATGACGCAATAAAAGAGAGGTTTCTAAATATAGCAACCACTGGGATCTTCTGATTTCCCTGGAAAGCGATTAATCAGAGCGATGGGGGCTCTGTTTATGTACGGTGTACACATAAATATGTTCCATCTCAGCCGTCCATTTGAGCTCGCATTGAAGTGAGGTCCCTATTCAGTAGTTGCCCAAAAATTGGGCCCTATCTATGATTAGTTTAAAGGATATACATATATAAATATATATATATATATATATATATATATATATATATATATATATTTTTTGCGTTCCATGACAACATAAAAGAGCTCGATCTGAGATCACTCTGATATTTTTTTTGTGTTTATTTCTGTTTATATATATATATATATATATATATATATGTTTTGCGTCCCATGACAACAGCAAGGAGCTCGATCTGAGATCACCCTGATATTTTTTTCGTGTTTATTCCTGTGTCATCTGACATTTGGTCATACATTATTTAATTTAATCTCAGCAGAGATTGAAAATTGTTTCGTGTGTGCCAAAAATTATGCGTGTGAGGTATATGTAGGGTAGAGAGGGAAAATATACATTCCTTCATGTCTAGCATACTTGCCTGTTGGGTTGAACATAATATACAGTGTTTTATGTCTAGCTAATTTGACTGTTGTATTGAACACAATATACAATGCTTTATGTCTAACATACTTGCCTGTTGAGTTGAACAAAGGAGTTTTTTTAATACAGTGATCGACATTATTTAGCTTCTCATAGTTAAAGGAAATAGATTTGCATATCAGAAGTTAGATCTGTTCTCAGGAATAGATAATGGGTGTTTAAAGCAGTAGGTAGTAGGAGGTCACAGCAATATATGTATGGCTGGTCTAAAGTGTTGTAGGTTTTCACGACTAAGTGTAATATGTAATCACAACTGAAAGTAATATGAGGTCACAACTAATTGTAATAGTCAGTCACAACTAAGGTCATATGTAGTGACCACTAAAGGTAATATGTAGTGACAGCTTAGGTAATATGTAGTCACAACTAAGGACAGTATACTAATTGATTAGGATGATTACAATTATACACGATAACATGATATGACAATGATTTCTGAAGATCTTTCTGTCCATCTGTTTGTGTGTTTAAAAATGTTTACCAATCTCTTTGTCCGTCTGTCTATTCGTCTTTTTACGTCACTCTGCCAGCTAATTTAAATAAATTAGTATCTTTGCACACATCTAAATCTACCCAACAATCCATACATGTATTAGCCCAATGAATTGATAGAATATTAATCTCTAAAACTCCTGATTCCTAGAAATTCTCCGTTATTCCCAGAATGTTGAATCTAACGTTCCTTTAACTTTATCTTGACGTCCATCAGATTGGAGCATGAATATATAATTTAATTTCCGATCTCCCCGCTGGTCTTATCGTCCAGACTGTTGACCTAGCTTTGTGAATACCAAGGTCCTATTTTATATTCCCAAATGTTTGGTCAAAGGGACGCCACAGTTACGGGGATATCACCCCAGTGCGAGTCAAAAACCTGGATTATGGATGTAGGAGCCATTTTTTAAAGAAAAGTATGCCTTGCAGTTGGACTGCCTTTCCTCGTGTTGGTTATAACTATAATTTCTCCCTGTGAATAGACGAAGCCTTTGCAACACGCTCATAGCAAATATTTTCCATTGTCTTTGATCATTTGGAAGCATACAAATTAAAGGACAAATTAAAATTTAACACAATCTTTCAAGTTTATTTGACAGCCCAGTGGTGACGCCCTTGACCTGGTTCAGAATAAGAAGACTTTTACGGGGGCGCAAGTTAAGTTTTGCCCGAAAAGGCATTTGGCGATAATTGCAATACCATGTATTTGTTGACACTAGCCACGAGCCTCTGTTTGTGTTCCGCTTATACCACGAACTAGTTTTTGCATTCTTTGTATGACGGGAAGTCACGAAATTTATTTGTTTATAGGAATAAAAATGATTTATTTTAAGTGTCTCTTTATTTGATTTATATCCAGACGCGATCAGTTCTGCTGAAGCTAAGGGGAAAAAATGTTAAAATGACATAAATGGAGCTTGTGTTGGTTGTTTGGTTTTTGTGTCATAGCTTGCAACTATGTTGTTGTTCCCCTTCAGGATTCACTAACCCATGGCTGTTCATTTAGGTTTATTGAGCAATCTGATCGAAACTGCAAGATTCAATCATTAAATTACGCCGTCAAACTACGAAGGGAAGCTCTGCAAAAAGAATCTGTTATGCCAATAAATATAAATCATGGTTAGGGTGGACAGCCATGCATAGGTTGTTGCGCCATGGATAAACTGGGGAGCCATGGATAGACTGGGGAGCCATGGATAGACTGGGGAGTCATGGATAGACTGGGGAGCCATGGATAGACTGGGGAGCCATGGATAGACTGGGGAGCCATGGATAGACTTTGGGAGCCATGGACAGGCTGGGGGGGGGCCATGGATAGACTGGGGAGCCATGGATGTTATATGAAAATCCTACAATTTCGGGAAGGTCGGTGGGCCAATAAGAAGATTGTAGAGGAGTTTCTGCGGAGTCAAAGCTGTAAACGTTTAGCCATTCTTGAGACATGAATCATGGATAGACTGGGGAGCCATGGATAGACTGGAGAGTCATGGATAGACTGGGGAGCCATGGATAGACTGGGGAGCCATGGATAGACTGGGGAGCCATGGATAGACTTTGGGAGCCATGGACAGGCTGGGGGGGCCATGGATAGACTGGGGAGCCATGGATGTTATATGAAAATCCTACAATTTCGGGAAGGTCGGTGGGCCAATAAGAAGATTGTAGAGGAGTTCCTGCGGAGTCAAAGCTGTAAACGTTTAGCCATTCTTGAGACATGTCGTCAATTTCTTTACATTAATTTTATCAAAACTCACAACCACCAACTGACAATTGTTTAATTCCCCACCCACCAAAAAAAAAAAAAAGTCAAAGAAAAAGAAACTACAGTACAGCAGTATTATATTTTAAGTCCCACGCCCCTATCAGATTCCCGTTTTAACATCTCGGAAATAGTAAGTCATTGGTTGAAACACAACCGTATCAGATTAAATTTAATCTAATCGATTGGAACTTAAGGCACAATAATGATTAAATTTTACACTGTTTCTTTTTATGAGCCAAATTAAATAGTTTTTTTTAAATTTTAATTACAAAAAAATTTGCAAGCAATAACGACAACAGGTGATTACAGCTTATATTACCATGATTCACCAATCTCAATTCTATATTTCAACAATCTTAATTCTCTTGTCTGACCAAACTCAAATCTCTGGTTTCACCAATCTCAATTCTCTACTTGTACCAAATTCAATTCTTTAGTTTCCCCAATCTCAATTGTCTAATTTCACCAATCTCAATTCTCTAGTCTCCCCAATCTCTATTCTCTAATTTCACCAATCTCAATTCTTTGGTTTCACCAATCTCAATTCCATATCTCACCAATCCCAATGCCCTGGTTTCCCCATCCTCCGTTTGTTAAGCAGTTATATCCATCAACTCTAGACTCTTAGAAGCATTTAAACACTCGCAGGAACGTAATTCACTTAAAATATCATTACTAATTGTACTTGAGTTATGAGAAAAGTTGTCTTAACCAGGATTTACGTTCATACGCTGGGGAGCCATGGATAGGCTGGGGAGCCATGGATAGGTTGGGGAGCATGGATAGACTGGGGAGCTATGGATAGGCTAGGGAGCCATGGAAAGGTTGGGTACCCATGGATAGGCTGGGGAGCCATGGATAGGCTGGGGAGCCATGGATAGGTTGGGGAGCCATGGATAGGCTGGGGAGCCATGGATAGGTTGGGTACCCATGAATAGGCTGTGGATAGTCTGGGGAGCCATGGATAGGCTAGGGAACCATGGATAGTCTGGGGAGCCATGGATAGTCAGGGGAGCCATGAATAGTCTGGGGAGCCATGGATAGTCTGGGGAGCCATGGATAGTCTGGGGAGCCATGTATAGTCTGGGGAGCCATACATAGGTTGAGAAGTCATAGATACGCTGAGAAGCCATGGATAGGCTGGGGAGCCATGGATAGTCTGGGGAGCCATACATAGGCTGAGAAGCCATAGATACGCTGAGAAGCCATGGATAGGCTGGGGAGCCATGGATAGTCTGGGGAGCCATGTATAGGTCTGGGAGCATGGATAAGCTTGGGAGCTATGGATATGCTATGAAAAACCTACACTTTTGACGAAGGCGGCGAGTCAATCAAAAGACGGCCGAGGAGTTTCTAGTTGATTCTTTGTTTCCTTATCTCAAACTGAACTATAAATAAACCTCAAGGAATTCATTAGCCTCGACATCCTCCTCAAAAAGATTGCGTGATTGGAACAAGGCTACGTCGGGGAATTTCAAATTAAATATTTGCTCTTATGTTAGAATTTTTTTGTTTCTCTGATAAATCTTCTGGGGTTGCATTCAGGGACTTTTACACTTGTCATTTCCTTATTTATTTTTATAATTTTCGCTGTGGTTTTTATTTAAGCAATGCAATTCCTCCCCAAGTACAGACACACATAAGTGGAGACAGACACTTTGATAGGGTTAAACCCCATGCATACTCTGGGCTACGAGCTCATCAGACAAGACAATGTCTTGGTCAAGAAAATGGTGCTGAAACATCCGAAAATGCCTCCAAATTACAAATAGAATTTATTGCGAAAAAGTGTGCATAGTGCAAGTAGAGACTATTGTGCAAATGTCTGTACAGCTCAAGTAGAGACTATTGTGAAAATGTCTGTACAGCTCAGGTAGAGACTACTGTGCAAATGTCTGTACAGTTCAAGTAGAGACTATTGTGCACATGTCTGTACAGCTCAAGTAGAGACTATTGTGAAAATGTCTGTAAAGCTCACGTAGAAACTATTGTGAAAATATCTGTATGGCCCAAGTAGAATTCATTGCTCGCACCCTAGTTATGATGTTGTTGATTTTGTGAGAGCTTTTTTTCTTTCAAACTTTAATCTAGGCCCAGACCCCCCCCCCCCCACCAACCTTTGTCCTCATCTGTTTGGGTGGCGTCACGTGTGAGTGGAAATAACCCCGCAGATTACTTCCCTTCTTTCAACGACCAGCTCAATTGATGTTGTTGTTTTTGTGAGAGCTTTTTTTCTTTCCAACTTTAATCTAGGCCCAGACCCCCCCCCCCCACCAACCTTTGTCCTCATCTGTTTGGGTGGCGTCACGTGTGAGTGGAAATAACCCCGCAGATTACTTCCCTTCTTTCAACGACCAGCTCAAAGACGGCAAGGGACGAAACTCCATTGTTCCAACAAAGGCTTTCGGGCGGACAGCGCCATCTTGGTGTTGTCCAGCTGCGAATGGCAACAGGAATTAATTGAAAAATCATCATCGTGCAACCTCTACATGAATTTTAAATGTGTCGAAGACAGTGAGTCTCAAGCATCTCAGGGCAAACGACATGAAACATGTCCTTGAACTAAATTAATATTCTAATGAGCCGCCTGCTTATGCATCGCCAATTTATTCAATAAAAGAAACTATTACACACCAAAAGCACTTGCGTTATTTTTTTAAAAAAAAGAGAGAGGTACTCATTTTGCGCAGTTCTCGGGCATTTATCTCGTGAAATCAGTGTCATCAGATTTCCTTACCCCCCCCCCCCAACCCCCCATTGACAAACAGGAAAAAACTTATTTTGGGAGTTGGGGCGGGGCAGAAAATACGAAAGAATGTGTTGTCATGGGCAACGAGTGTATGTACCAAATTTCAGCTCGATAGTTTGATGGGGAAATGGGGCATTTAGCCGACAAAGATTTTGCCAGCCAGCCAGTCAGCGGCGAAAAAAGGGGAAGTTAGTATGAAGCAGTGGTTCTCAACCTGTAAGTCGCGACCTCTTTGGGGGTCAAACAACCCTTACACAGGGGTCAGTTAAGGCCATCGGAAAATACATATATATGAATTAACAACGATAATAATTGTATGGTTAGGGTCATCACATGATAAGGAACTGTATTAAAGGGTCGCGGCATGAGGAAGGCTGAGAAACACTTATAAAGGATTTAAATTTAAGAAATAAATAAAAAAATATGCCATTATGTTAAGGTGGCAACGAAGAGAAATTATTTCTATTTGGAGCCAATACGTCTCTTCTATACAATGAATTGAACCAAACAATTTCGCAGAATTGTAAATGTTTGTAAATGAAGTTGTCCTCTTAACAGCTACGAAACCTTACAAATGTGGGTCATGACGGAGAATGTGGGTCATGGCGGAGAATGTGGGTCATGACGGAGAATGTGGGTCATGACGGAGAATGTGGGTCTTGACGGAGAATGTGGGTTATGATGGAGAATGTGGGTCTTGACGGAGAATGCAGGTTATGACAGAGAACGTGGTTCATGACGAAGAATATAAGTCGTGGCGGAGAACCTGCATCATGACAGAGAATGTGGGTTTTAATCGAGAATGCAGGTCATGACAGAGAATTTGGGTCATGGCGAAGAATGTGGGGTTCTTGTGCGAAATTGGGTCATGACGGAGAATGTGGATCATGACGGAGAATGTGGGTCATGACGGAGAATATGCGTCATGACGGAAAATGTGTGTAATGACAGAGAATGTGGGTCATGACAGAGATGTGGGTCGTGACGGAGATTTGGGTCATGGCAGAGAATGTGCGCCAAGACAGAGAATGTGAGTTTTGACTGAGAATGTGATTCATGACAGAGAATGTGGTCATGGCAGAGAATGCGGGTCATGACAGAGAATGTGAGTTTGACTGAGAATGTGGTTCATGAAGGAGAATGTGAGTCATGGCAGAGAATATAGGACATGACAGAAAATATGAATCTTGACTGAGATTGTGGGTCATGGCAGAGAATGTGGGTCATGACAGAGAATGTGAGTCATAGCAGAGAATGTGGGTCATGGCAGAGAATGTGAGTCATGACAGAGAATGTGGTTCATGACAGAGAATGTGGTTCATGACAGAGAATGTGGGTGAGGTTAGATATTGTAAATGACTGCATTGCTTGGTTGAGTAAAGTGAACATTTATTGAGGTTTCTCGAGACACACACATTCTTTATATCCATGGAGTACATCGACGAATACAGCTTGATATATACATTTAAAATAATCTCTAAATGATAGTTCACCTCCAGTTTCACATAAGAAATCATTTCAGTCAGGAGCGTAGCCGGGAGAATAAGGGGAGGGGGCATGGGAAATAGACGCACACCTGCGCCCAATTTGAAAAAAATTGGCTATTTTCAAGAACTATTGCAATTGTTCTAGTCTTAAACGTGTCACAGCTTTTCAGCGCCAAATATTCGTATGAGAAAAATCAAAGAGTCATTCCCCTTGTCTTAAAATGTCTTAGGTTAAATATATTTACATCGGAACCACCGTAACATAGAAAAATCAATAGCGTACTGGCATTGAAAGTATAAAGGAACAGGAAAGAGTTGAATTTCGACAGCAGAAGATGGTACGGGCAAAATTCCGAAGTAAATGTTCCACAACATGGGACTGAAATGTTTCGCAAAATGTGACTGAAATGTTTCACCAAATGGGACTGTAATGTTTGAAAGAGTTGAATTTCGACAGCAGAAGATGGTACGGGCAAAATTCCGAAGTAAATGTTCCACAACATGGGACTGAAATGTTTCGCAAAATGTGACTGAAATGTTTCACCAAATGGGACTGTAATGTTCACAACATGTGACTATAATGTTTCATTGCACGGGACTACAATGTTTCACAAAATGTAACTGAAATGTTTTGAAAAATGTGATTGTAAAGTTTCACAACGTGGGACTGAAATGTTTTACAAAAATGAGACTGAAATATTTCACAACATGTGACTTAAATGTTTCACAACATAAGACTGAAATGTTTCACAAAATGTGACTGCTTAACATGGGACTGAAATGTTTTATAACATGTGACTTAAATGTTTCACATGTGACTTCAATGTTTCACAAAATGTGACTGAAATGTTTCATAACATGGGACTGAAATGTTTCACAACATGGGACCTAAATATTTCACAACATGGGACTGAAATGTTTCATAACATGTGACTGAAATGCTTCATAACATGGGACTTAAATGTTTCACAAAATGTAACTGAAATGTTTCATAACATGGGGCTGAAATGTTTTATAACATGAGACTTAAATGTTTCACAAAATGTGACTGAAATGTTTCACAAAATGAGACCGAAATATTTCACAAATACGACTTAAATGTTTCACAAAATGTGACTGAAATGTTTCA
Organism: Lymnaea stagnalis; assembly: GCA_964033795.1. Lineage (NCBI taxonomy): Eukaryota > Metazoa > Mollusca > Gastropoda > Lymnaeidae > Lymnaea > Lymnaea stagnalis. The sequence continues at coordinate 50,896 of CAXITT010000736.1, read as the reverse complement.
CAAAATGTGACTGAAAGTTTTCATAACATGAGACTGAAATGTTTCACAAAATGTGATTGAAATGTTTCATAACATGTGACTTAAATGTTTTACAAAATGTGACTTAAATATTTCACAACATGGGACTGAAATGTTTCACAAAATGAGACTGAAATGTTTCACAGCATGGGACTGAATGTTACACAACATTTGCTTGCCACTTAGAATCAAAATCTTATTTTTATTGATTTTAAATACGTAGCTACTATGGGCGCGCCCCCCCCAACCACACACACACACACAGAAAAAAAAATTGTTGATTGATTATAAGACCAGGAATATGTTCTATGAGACATCCTAAAGGTCACTTCTGTGACTGTACTTGGTCTCTGTTGTTCTCTGAGACTCCCCTTAATTAAATAAGGAAAATTACATTCCGCTCCTGTCCACCACATCTCAAAATCGTTGCCCAATTTCTTCCACCCCTCCCCCTCCGCCACCTCCCTACCTCGCTATACTCTGTTTCACCACACTCAAAAACAAACCACTCTGCCGTTGACTTCACCCATGTGATTGATCGCGTGAGCATCAAAGTCTGAACATGTTACGCAACCAAGAAACAATCGTGGGTCTTTCATACATCAAATCGAACAAAACAATCAACAAGTGAAAAAGAAATCCAGAACAAAAAAAAAAGACATCTATTACTTTAACATTAATTAGAAGGACACCTCTTTTGTAATATCACTTACGTATAGTTAAAAAATTTCATTATCTCCATCGACGAAATGGCGGCGGCAAATTGTCCCATTCGAGAGAACTTAAACAGTTAAAAAAAAATCTGATGTCAATGAATTAAAAAGGGAAAAAAAACTTTAAGTGAGATTTTGTAAAGCGATGGTGTGGGGGTTGGTGTGTGAGGGAGGCCGTGTGGGGGATGGGGTCTGAGGGAGGGGTGTTAGGGTGTTGGGTAAAAGAGGGAACTTGAGTAAGGGAGAGGGGGGTAATGGAAGGGGGGAGGCAGTATAGTAGGGTGTGTGAGGCAGGGGGGCGGGTATCGGTTTGCAAACAATCAGTAATCGTATACAATAATTACCGGCATGGGCTGACATTTCCTCTAATTAATTGGGATATAAAGCCTCTGACCGAAATCTGTTCCCAAGGTTTAAAAAAAAACAACAAAAAACTAACTGGGAATCTTGTTCGGAACGATCGATACCAGATCGATGCATCATTGATTTCGATATGTCATTGCTTAATAGCATGGCTGAAGTCATTGTAAACTTAGAACGATTTTAACAAGGTCGTATGGGGTCATGTGGTCGTGTGGGGTCATGTGGTCGTGTGGGGTCTTGTGGTCGTGTGGTGGGGGGGAGGGATGTGGGACTACAAAAATTGGAGGTTTGGGCCACGGGTGGAGTAGAGTTGATAACAAAAATGGTGCTGGGTATTGTACACGGGTGAGAGTAGAGGGGATAACAAAATGGCGCTGGATAATAAAAATAATAATAATAATAATAAAGATTATTTTAAAATCACGCTTCATCCCCAAAGGCGGTACATACAACATTGAAGTACAAAATTCAACATTACAAAAGCTACTTATACGAGAATACCTATTCCATGTCTTTCATACCTTGCAACCAAAAAGAAAAAACTGACCAATATACATCTACAAGATAATAGCTAGACAGACATGATCACCCCAGCAGGTGTTTACGAAATAGATAAGTCTTCAAATCAGTTCTGAAAGACTGCACTGTCTGGCTGTTTCTGAGAGTGACAGGACGGGCGTTCCAAATTGTTGGGCCAGCGAATGCGAAAGTGCGCCCCTCGTAAGCCTCAAGGCGAACACGTGGTATTGAGAGTTTGCCACAGTCAGGATGAGCGGAGTTGTCTAGTGGGTACATAAGGCGTCAGTAGCGCTTTGAGATAGGACGGTGCCAGGTTATGCAAACAGCGGTAGCATAAAGTTTCAATTTTGTACTCTATGCGAACGTGGACTGGCAGCCAATGCATCTCTCTCAGAAGTCTTTTAGCATGGTCGAATTTGCGTTTTCGAAGAACAATGCGAGCCGCATTATTTTGTGCTTTTTGAATTTTATCAAGGAGCGTAGCTGGAAAGCCCAACATAAGAGCATTGCAGTAGTCCATGCGTGATAGCACGAATGCAGACATCAGCCTCTTTGTTGCATCAAATGTGAAGAAAGGTCTAATATGTCTAATTCTACGCAGCTTTAGAAAAATCGCCTTGCAAAGCATGTTAATGTGATTTTCCATATATAGTGTTCTGTCTAAATAGACACACAGGTCTCGCACTTTTGGAGCAAACGCAATCTGTATACCTGAGAGAGTAAGGGTTTCTGTGTTATTTATATATTTTAACTTTAGAACGGTAGAAATGGGGATCAGCTCGGTCTTTTCATCGTTCAATTTACGCTTGTTTATAGTCATCCAGTGCTTAACTGACGCCACTGTCTTCTGTGCCATATTAAGTAGCTGAGGGAACTGAGGGATCACAGATATCTGAAGTTGGGTATCAACCACGAACATGTGATATAACATATCAAACTGCTTGATCAGTGTACGGGGGGGGGAGGGGACTGAACGCACGTAGTGAAAAGCACTATGAGACATCTATAAGAGTAGAGTAGATAATAAAAAAGGTACAGCGTTGACTAAAGGAACTAGCAGAACAAGGTATGTGGAAGCCTGACGTAGAAATAGAGGACAATGAGTTTATTACTTATGTTTGTTTTTTTTTAAATCAAACAATGAACAATAAAATTGTTTTGGTTAACTTGTATCAAAATATTATTTTTTATTGCACTTTATATTTGTCTTCCATGGCGCCCATATGCAATGCTTTTTCCTATTTTGGAAGATCGTTGATGGCGCCCTAAGCAACCATCGTATACGACACGTTAGAATATCGTTTCTCGACCCTGGACCCGAGGTGCAAAATTCACTATAATAAACTTATGGAATTTAAATATTTGCTGGGGGCCCCTTTGGCCACGGCGCCCTGTGCGAGGGCACAGGTCGCACACCCTGAAGGCTGGCCCTGCGTAGTAATAACAAGTGGCTCTTTCACGTAGCTCTATCTAGTGGCTCCGTCACGTAGTTCTATCTAGTGGCCCTGTTACGTTCTATCTAGTGCCATGTCACGCAGTTCTATCTAGTGCCCTGTCACGTAGCTCTATCTAGTGCCTCTGTCACGTAGCTCTATCTAGTGGCTCTGTCACTTAGTTTTATCTAGTGGCTCTCTCACGTAGTTCTATCTAGTGACCCTGTCACGTAGTTCTATCTAGTGGCTCTGTCACGTAGTTCTATCTAATGGCCCTGTCACGTAGCGTTATCACGCCGGACGTATCCTTTCCCAACTAAGAGTCTTGAATGGTGATACAAATTGAGGATTTTGACCAAGCTTATAGAATGGGATCCATGTTTGTAGTATGTTTGATAGTCCATTTTGATAGTGTAGGGTCCAGGAATGCTACAGGCTCGAGGATAACTTTTGTTAATAAAACAATCGTCCCTCTGAAGTCGTTCTTTTCAATGACGTGGATTACTGAACTCAGTGACGTCACAAACATTGCGTAAATGTAGTCTAATAATTATTAAAAATAGCCTGAAGAGATGTTAAGATTATCTCTGTAATAGCATTATACTCCTACGTAATGCCATCTTCTTTACCCTTCTCTTTACCCTTCTCGTTTACCCTTCTCTTTTACCTTTCTCATTTACACCTCTACTTTTGCCTTCTCTTTTACCCTTCTCTTTTACACATCTCCTTTACCCTTCTACTTTTCCTTCTCTTTTATCCCTTCTCTTTTACACATCTCTTTTACCCTTCTCTTTTACCCATTTCAATTACCCTTATCCTTTACCCTTTTCTCTTACCCTTTTCTTTTACCCTTCTCTTTTATCGTTCTCTTTTATCACTGCTCCTTTACCATCCTCTTTTACCCTTTCCTTTTACCATTCTTCTCTTTTACCCTTCTTCTCTTTTTCCATTACTCTCTCTTACCCTTCTCTTTTACCCATCTCCTTTAAACTTCCATTTACCCTATCTTTTAACCTTTTCTTTTACACAGCTCATTTACCCTTCTCTGTTAACCTTTTCTTTTAGCCTTCTTTTCTTTACCCTTCACTTCTAGCATTATCCTTCTCTTTTCCCCTTCTCTTTTACCATTCTCTTTTACCATTCTCCTCTACCCTTTTTCTGTGCACGTCTCCTTAACACGTCATACCGGACCGAAAAAGTGGATCCTTTCTTATCTTCCCTTTCGCAACAATACCATAACTCACAGATCGAGTACACACAATCGATCCAATGGAAGTAATCGATTACAGTTTTACTTACAGTTCTCTTATTCTACATTGTAAATCTGATAGTCTATTACGCAATCGCAACACAAAAAAAAAAGTATTCCAACCAATCATTTGAAATGAGTGGGAGGCAAAGGGGGGAAATGAAGAATTGCATTAATATGATTAAGTGTTGCGTCGCGCGGCATTTCAGTGGCTACCTCCCAACCCCCTTCCTCACCCCCTCGGCATTAAATGGCACCCTCGAGCTACGCCCATGCAGTATTCCCAGTCGTTTACTCAGTAGCAAAGTCAATACGCGACAAGAGGACCGGAAATTGGAACACAACTTAATTTGTACTTTTTTTATTTGACCTTTCCACTCACCCCACCCCGCTCTTCACAGTTTCTTACTTGCTGTCTTACGTTGTCTCTTTGGTCTTTTTATTTTCTTTCCTCTCACTCTCTCTCTAACTCTCTCTCTCTCTCTCTTTCTTTCTTTTTTTCTTTTTTTATCTGTAACCTTTGTGAGGCATTTATTCTATCAAACTTGCCTGATAGATTTTTGCTAAAATTTTCATTTAGACTTTTCTAAAAATACTTTTTTAGACTTGCCTATTTCCTATTTAATAACTTTTTAATAAATCGCCTCTGTTAGACTTTCCTAAAAAAATGTAATACATTTCATGATTGGGCTTGCCTAACATCTCCTCTGTTAGACTTTCAAAAAAGTTTCTCTGTTGCAATTTCTCAATATTTTCTGTTTGACTTGCATAACAATACCTCTATTAGACCTGCCTGACATTTCCTCTGTTAGATTTGTCTAAGGTTTAGATAATTTAACCTCACACTTCCATGTTGATTGTCTCACCTGGAGCCAGTTTCTCGGTTTATTTAACGTATGCTGACAAATATTTCCGCAAAGCGTGAACAAGTACCCCAAAGCTGTGATGGTCATCTTTCCGTTTAGATAATTTCTAACGAATCAATTTTGAATTAATATTTCGTAAGAGGTTGTTTGTGTTCAGTCCCAGCCCAACTGGATAAACTAAAACCACGAATATTTCTTTATTTTGCATATGACTTACATAAAACTTACATATTACTTACATTTGACTTACATATGATTTACATATGACTTACATATTACTTACATTTGACTTACATATGATTTACATATGACTTACATATGACCTTCATATGACTTACTTAAGACATTTCAAATCTACTGCACGTTTCGTCCAAGTGAAATAAAGATAAAAGCAACGCCCCCCCCCCACATACACACTTTTTCCCCCTCATATGTTTATTGTAGTCTAAATCAGTTTCAGGCTTGTAAATATGATTAGAGTAGAGTTGTACTCCACGTCGGCCCCACGCTAACATCGAACAATCAATACCTTACCCGCAATGAAATATCGATGCTACACTCACATTAAAATATCGATACCACACCCTAATGGAACTATCGATGTGATACTCGATTCTGAATTTGGATAAGTTGACAACGAGGAGACAGTATGTTTACAGTATAACATTTCTTCTTGTAGTGAATCGAGAGTCTGTAGCGGTGGGCACGCGTGTAAAGCTTCCTATTCTATGGTAACCACTGTGTTTTTTGGTCCTATGTTTCTCACATATAGGTCACCATTGGTCAGTGTTGACCAGGGTAAATACTGACGCGGTGTTTGCCGTTTAAGCGGGCCGTCATGGCCAGAAACTCGAGAGAGGTTTGCTAATTTGTGTGGAGTAGTTTCCCTTCCCTCCCTCCTGGGTGTTGCTGTTATCCTCAAGGCTGGGATGTGGGGTGGGGGTGGGGGGAGGACTGAAGTAACAAGAGGGCGAGTAAGATTTGGAAAAATATGAAGTCATGGTGTCCTGTCCACGTGGGTAATAAACCACTGAAGTTTGTAGCAAGATCTTCATATGTTTTGTCTGGATGGGGTGGGGGGAGTGATGGCTGTTTGTGTGTAGAAATGACCCATTAAAAAAAATAATTTCCATACATATGTCTGGATAAAATATCTTTACACATGTGTCAGAATTCTTAAATTTCAATCTTTATATCCACATTCGTAATTGTTAGGCCCCCGATCGAATGTATGTATGCCTCGTCACTCACCTGTAACAAAATGTAATTCCGTCTATTTCCTAACTGGCCAAAGACATTCCGTCTAGTTCCTAACTGGCCAAAGACATTCCGTCTAGTTCCTAACTGGTCAAAGACATTCCGTCTAGTTCCTAACTTGCCGAAGATATTCCGTCTAGTTCCAAACTGGCCAAAGACATTCCGTCTAGTTCCTAACTGGCCAAAGACATTCCGTCTAGTTCCTAACTGGCCGAAGACATTCCGTCTAGTTTCTAACTTGCCGAAGACATTCCGTCTAGTTCCAAACTGGCCAAAGACATTCCGTCTAGTTCCTAACTGGCCAAAGACATTTTGTCTAGTTCCTAACTGGCCAAAGACATTCCGTCTAGTTCCTAACTTGCCGAAGACATTCCGTCTAGTTCCAAACTGGCCGTAAACATTTCGTTTCTCACCGGTAGAACCAGGAGTTCTGCTAGAATTGAAGAAATGAAATCACCCACAAGTTGCCTTCAAATCCTTTAGATGTAAAGTGGAAGGTAAAATTCACGTGTTTTGACGTTAGCGTTTGTGTCACGAGTTAGGGAGTGTGTAGGGGGGGGGGGTGAAAGTGGAGCATTTAAAGGAGGGTGTTTGGGAGGACGTAGGGAGGGTGTAGGGGAGGCTGTATAGAATGTGTAGGGGGGATGTAGGGAGGTAAGAAAGGAAATAACCCACAAGTTGCCTTCAAATCCTTTAGATGTAAAGTGGAAGGGAAAATTCACAAGTTTTGACGTTAGCGTTTGTGTCACGAGTTAGGGAGTGTGTAGGGGGGGGGGGTGAAAGTGGAGCATTTAAAGGAGGGTGTTTGGGAGGACGTAGGGAGGGTGTAGGTGAGGCTGTATAGAATGTGTAGGGATGATGTAGGGAGGATGCAAGGAGGATATAGTTGTGTAGGGAGTGTGTAAGGAGTATATAGGTGAGTAAGGAGTGTGTACAGAAGATTTAGGGGTGTTGGGAGGATATAAGGGGTATAGGGACATTTTAGGGAGGGTATAGGAGAGGAATAAAGTTATCATTAAAATAACTCTTTCAATAACGTTACAATTTTCCCATCGTGGTCAGGAGATACATTAATTTGACCTTAAATAAAGTGGCATGGGGAATTAAATTAAATAAATTGCTTTCGTAAAAAGGAATAACAAATCCCAACGAGTCATTCTTTGTGATTTGTTTTTCCTTCTTACCAGTTGAAATTATTTTATTTTTTCTCCATTCTTCATAGTAACATCATGTCTAAGTTGAACATCATCGACGTCAATTTTATAAAGAGATGTGGAGGAGTGATATGAAATATTAACAGTGGCTGCTGCACATTCGTAAAGTTAAGAAACATATATCTTTCAATAATCCATTTTAATATTGAAAAAATATCCATTTTAAATTTTTTCGCTAGAAGATCTGGAAATCGTGGCCAGTTAATTCATGTGATACACTCAAAGTGGGTCGCGGCCAGTTCATTCGTCTGATACCCTCAAAGTGGGTCGCAGCCAGTTCAATCATTTGATACCCTCAAAGTGGGTCGTGGCCAGTTCAATCATGTGATACCCTCAAAGTGGGTCGTGGCCAGTTCAATCATGTGATACCCTCAAAGTGGGTCGTGGCCAGTTCAATCATTTGATAACCTCAACTCAAAGTGTGGCATCATTGCGATCACGGCTACAAATGGTATCACTATGATGGCCATCGTGTTCATCTGATACCCTCAATGTGTGGTATCATTGTGATCACGAGTACAAATGGTATCACTAAGGTAGAGATAACTCTGTGGGGATCAGATATGGGCAATGGGGACTTACTGTTCTTCAGTTTACAAAGATGGCAACATATCCACACATTTGTAGCTCAGTTTCCGATCCAGTTTCATTTTATATTATACGCTTCTCAAATCGTACAAAATCTACAACTGCTACACGACATCCCTTTGGTAAAAAATTGTAATTATTTTATACGAAGCTCGCTTTTGTCCGCCTGTTTCTCTTTCTGTCTGGGTTTGTGGCAAAAAATTTTGGATGGCTAAGTGACCCACTCCCCGTCAACCCCTCGAGCTGAAACTAGGCACATAGACGCGTTGCCGATGACAAAACATTCTGTCAAATTTCCAGCCCCACCCCCGACTTCCAGCCCACAAATCTAGTTTTTGTTGTTGTTTTTCAAGGGGAAGATGAATGAAATATGTTCGGTTCAATGGTTGCGTGTTTCGGTGAGGACATTAATGGTGGAGCTTTTGCTACGTGCTTTGCATTTATGACGTATTTGTTTGTGAAGAAAAAAATAAAAAAAATATTTTTGAAGGTGAACCAGAAAGAAATAGGAAACATGTTTTCGCCAGAAAGTAACCCATTTATATAACCGCTTCTTAATAAATGTAAAATCACGTACAGTTACATAAATGGTAACATAAATGCGTATAAAGGGTTTATATGAACAGCTGTGTTAAGGGTTGTTACAGCTCTATCTAAATTTGAGCATTTGTTTCTGAAACATTTATGAATCTTTAGCTACGTGAATGTTGAACACAGGTGTGAATGTTGAACACAGGTGTGAATGCTGAACACAGGTAGGAATGCTGAACACAGGTGTGAATGTTGAACACAGGTGTGAATGCTGAACACAGGTAGGAATGTTGAATACAGGTATGAATGTTAAACACAAGTATAAATGTTGAACAAAGGTAGAAATGTTGAACACGGGGATGAATATTGAACAAAGGTGTGAATGTTGAACTCGGGGATGAATGTTGAACAAAGGTGTGAATGTTGAACATTGAATGTTAAACACAAGTATAAATGTTGAACAAAGGTAGAAATGTTGAACACGGGGATGAATATTGAACAAAGGTGTGAATGTTGAACTCGGGGATGAATGTTGAACAAAGGTGTGAATGTTGAACACAGGTGTGAATGCTGAACACTGGTGTGAATGCTGAATACAGGTGTGAATGTTGAACACTTGTGTGAATGTTGAACACAGTTGTGAATGTTGAACAAAGATAGGAATGTTGAACACAGGGTTGAATGTTGAACAAAGGTGTGAATGTTGAACACATGTGTGAATGTTGAACACAGGTGTAAAGTTCAACACTCGCGTGAATGTTGAACACAGGTGTCAATGTTAAACACCGGCTTTAATGGTGGACATTTTATGATAAAGGTGCTAATATATTTAACGATTAAAAAATGAGCTTTTTATAGAAAAAAATGTTTTATTTTGCTGCTATCTTGTAGTCTAACTCTTTAACTAAACATACATTTTTGAGCCCGTCATGAACACAGTTTAACGCCAAGGAGAACACAGTGTTCAATTTCAAAATAAAATCATCGTTATAACCTGCCAATCTCGCTGTCATTCACATTTAGCAATGCGTTATCTCGCGAGCCATCGTGACGATGGTTATGTTTTAACCGCGGAGGTGCGTGTATTCCGCAAGAAATCGATTAGTGACGCATCACAAAAAAGGAAGTGTCGTGAATTTGAAGCGATTACTTCAAGCTTTATTTTGGCGTTAATTTTTTATGTTGAGATAATGGAAGAGGCGTTCAACAGAGAAGCTCTTCTCTGACGGAAATGACAAAGTGATGTTGAAAAGGCGGACACGATAACTCGAACCGGAAGTAACATTTAGCAAAACTTGTTATTGGAGATATTTATTGAAAAGCGCGGCCTATAAATGGATCGTCTGAAATGAAAAAAAAACGTCAATGATTTTCTTGGAGGCGATAAAGTTTGTGGTGATAAGGATACCGACTAAAACAAACGGTTTTAACTTGTTTTAAAAACACCTTTTAAGACTGTCATCTTTCAATTTTTAAGTATCCTTACATGCCATAATGTGATTCACTACATTTAGATACGATGATGTCATTCACTAACCTTAGATACGATGATGTCATTCCTACCCTAGATTGCCATGGCGACATTCGCTACCCTGCATAGTTGAAGAAATAGACCCTTAGGTTAGGGATATATATAGATGATATTTTGCTGTATGGTTGAAGAAGTAGACCCCTAGGTTAGGGATATATAGCGATGATATTTTGCTATTTGGTTACAAATAGACCCTTAGGTTAGGGATATATAAAAAGATGATATCTGGCTGTATGGATGAAGAAATAGACCCCTAGGATAGGGATATATATTTAGATGATATCTGGCTGTATGGTTGAAGAAATAGACCCCTAGGTTAGGTATGTATATGCATAGATAAAATCTGGCTGTATGGTTGAAGACATATACCCCTAGGTTAGGGACATATGATGATATCTGGCTGTCTCGCTAAAGAAATAGACCCCTATAAGGTTAGGGATATATATATATATATATATATATATATATCTGGCTGCCTGGCTGAAGAAATGGACCCCTAGGTTAGGGTTTTATATATACAGATGATATCTGGCTGTCTGTCTGATGAAATGGAGCCCTGGGTAATGGATATATAATATATAGATACTATCTGGCTTTTTGGCTAAACAAATCGTGCCCTAGTTTAGGGATATTTATCTATTTGATATCTGGCTGAAGAAACATACCTTTAGTTTAGGGATAAAAAATTAATTTAAAAAAAAAAATTAAATTTAAAAAAATTAAGTATACGGATATATTGAATAGACGACACAGCTCTTTAAGTAACAGTTTTGAATGTCTTATTTACAGATTTTATTTTACTTTTGGTGTTAATTAAACTCTTAGAAACGATATAACTGTACTGCTCCGTGCAAGCTGTATTGGGTCTTAGTTTGCGAGTGTAACAGTGATATTTTAATGAACTTTATCATAAGCTGTGGTTACACCTTGTTTGTATTTTTCTCCGATCCATTTTATAACTTTTTTAACAATGTAGGCTCCGCTAAAAAGCTCATATTGTTTAGTTCAATTCTAGGGAGCTGATTGAGGTCGCCATGAGATATCGATGTCTTGATCGATGTCTTGATGGGACCGACGATCCGGTAACGATTGTCAATGTCACTCAGGTGATTTTTTTAAAAACAGTCTATCTGCTTTAAACGTGTCACAATAATTGTTGTAATATCTACCTTCAAAATAACAAACATCTAAGAAACAAATAAGTGTTTATTTAATATGATTATAATAAGGCGATAACAAGGGCTCGCCAAAGAAATCCTTCATGGCACAACAAGAGGAGGGAGAAGAAGAGAATACGATGGGAAGATAACATCAAAGAGTGGACGGGACTAAAACTAGGCAATGCTGTGCGAAGTGCAGAAAACACAGAGGAATGGAGGAGGATAATTTTCATGTCACCTGTGGCACCCCAACGGTCAAGGGACTAAGGACCATGATGATGAAGAATAAGGTGATACGTTTGTGCTTAAAAATATTTTTTTTCAACAGCCGAGTAAGGTGAGTGGTGGTTGGAGGAAAGGGGGGGGGGAGGAGGGTGGCGTTGAGTCGACGCGCCCCTGGGGCATGTGCCCCCACAGATATTAATACTGAGTGACGGATCTTGGGTCTTTGTCTGCTCTGGTGTGAATACTCGTGACTTAAATCATATCCTTGACTTGAGTCTTGACAAGTGCTCTCTGTCGACACTGTCTCCCTTTTCTCCGTCCCTCTGTCCCCCGTGGAAACACGCCAGCGTCTGAGGGCACTACCACTATGAGTACGCGGGTATTTGGCTGGCAGTAATACCCTACTCAAGGCGGAAGCACTTTTCTGTCTTTAATAAGACGGGCAAGGCGGAAGTACTTTACTGTCTTTATTAAAACGGTCAAGACGGAAGTACTTTTCTGTCTTTAGTTCAACGGGCAAGGCAGAAGTACTTTGCTGTCTTAAGTACAACGGTCAAGGCGAGAGTACTTTGCTGTCTTTAGTACAACGGTCACGATGAGAGTACTTTGCTGTCTTTAGTACCACGTTCAAGATGAGAGTACTTTGCTGTCTTTAGTACAACGGTCAAGATGAGAGTACTTTGCTGTCTTTAGTACAACGGTCAAGAGGAGAGTACTTTGCTGTCTTTAGTACAGCGGTCAAGATGAGAGTACTTTGCTGTATTTAGTACAGCGGTCAAGATGAGAGTACTTTGCTGTATTTAGTACAGCGGTCAAGATAAGAGTACTTTGCTGTCTTTAGTACAACGGCCAAAATGAGAGTACTTTGCTGTCTTAGTACAACGTTCAAGATGAGAGTACTTTGCTGTCTTTAGTACAACGGTCAAGATGAGAGTACTTTGCTATCTTTAGTACAACGGTCAAGATGAGAGTACTTTGCTGTCTTTAGTACAGCGGTCAAGACGGAGGTACATTGATGTCTTTAGTACAACGGGTGAGACAGAAGAACTTGCTGTCCGAACTACATGGCATTGCTCTGGTGACCGTTTAGACGTAGCGTACTGGGACATAACTTTTATATTAATTGGAGCGTAGCCTCCCAACGCGTTTATAATAAATGGAGCGCAGCCTCACAAGTAGTTTTGTAGTGGTGTAAGTCATGAAATATTAATTTCGTAGTTTTAATTCTAATGCTCGCTATTAGTGTGTTTGTGTGTGTTTGTATATGTCTGTGTTTTTATTGCGTGTTTTTATGTGTTTGTGTGTGATGTGTATTTGTGTTTGTGTGTGTGTGTGTGTGTGTCGATTTTGATACGCTGTTAATATTCACGCAGTATGCTAACATTTTAAGTGCCACAGATAGGAAAAACCCGAGTGAATTAACCAGTGAAATATCCAGTCGTGTACACATAGATAGCAAACGCCCGAGTGACTTAACCATTAAAACATCCAGTCATGTACACATAGATAGCAAATACCTGAATGACGTAACCAGTAAGACAGCCAGTCATGTACACATAGATAGCAAACACTCGAGTGACTTAACCTGTAAGACAGCCAGTATTGTACACATAGATAGCAAACACTCGAGTGACTTAACCAGTAAGACATCCAGTCGTTTACACATAAATAGCGAATACCCGAGTGACTTAACCAGTAAGACAGCCAGTCGTGTAAATTTTAAAAAATCAGAATATAGACCATGATCAAAACACAACTCAGTCTGTCAATAGAAAGATCAAGAGAAAAACAAAAAACTCAGTCTGTCAATAGAAAGATCAAGAAGCAAAAAAAAAAAAAGACTTAGTCTGTCAATAGAAAGGTCAAGAGGAAAACAAAAAGACTTAGTCTGTCAATAGAAAGGTCAAGAGGAAAACAAAAAGACTTAGTCTGTCAATAGAAAGGTCAAGAGGAAAACAAAAAGACTTAGTCTGTCAATAGAAAGGTCAAGAGGAAAACAGAAGACTCAGTCTGTCAATAGAAAGGTCAAGAGGAAAACAGAAGACTCAGTCTGTCAATAGAAAGGTCAAGAGGTAAACAAAAAGACTTAGTCTGTCAACAGATGAAACCATGGCGTGATGATGGCTGTCATGCCTGATGTTCACTCAACCCGTTGTTCCTGCGTAAAACGAGACCGTTTTGTGAGTTTCAATGCACGTCATTGTTAATTAACCTTCCATATCTTCTTGCTATCCATAAATCCATTCACCCATCCATAAATCCATCCATACATTTGGTTTGATTTGAGTACTTGTATAGCGCTCATTTCCATGCTATATTAGCCTGCTCACAGCGCTCTGGTGTCCTGAAGAAATTGTACACTGCAACACGATTGCGTTTGTTATGAGTGAAAAAGTTCAGCTCATCAACAGCCCAAGAAACTTTCAGATCCAAACATAGCCAACTATCCAGGGATATAATTTGAAGAAAACATTTAAAAAATGAGAAGATGTGCGAGCAATTTCACTGCTGCCTGCTAGGCGCATCGTGAACGCTCATCACTGTTATAGCACGCAACAAGACATTGGGTCGGTGGCACATTAGATAGAGGAGCCAAGTATCCATCCATCCATCCATCCATCCACCCATCCATCCATCCATCCATCCACCCATCCATCCATCCATCCATCCATCCATCCACCCACCCATCCATCCATCCATCCATCCATCCATCCATCCATCCATCCATCCATCCATCCCTCCATCCATCCCTACCTCCATGCATACAGAAATCCACCCATCTACACATTCCAGCAAAAACTGTTGACCACGCTCCACTCCCCACCCACCCAGCCCCCATTACCGAAACCATTACCATCCACCTTTCCATCCTAGCCATCATTGGTGTTGACACCACTCCTCTCCCGCCCCTCCATCCCAGGGATCCTAGTGGGACACTGCTACCCCCTCCCCCCATCCCAGCCATCATTTTTGAGACTCCGTCCCTTCCATCCCTCCCACCAGAAAGCGCCCTGGGTCATACCTTCGCTTCCAGGTGGCCGACGGGCCAGGTCTGCTGAAACAATTGATTTTACGGCCATCCATCTCCTGCGTGTGTGTGTGCCGGGTCTGGCAGTGTATTCCTTACCTCTCGCCCGTGTCTTTAGCGGGCGAGACTTACGGCAAGGTTGGGCAGCCAGTATTGTACACATAGATAGCAAACACTCGAGTGACTTAACCAGTAAGACATCCAGTCGTTTACACATAAATAGCGAATACCCGAGTGACTTAACCAGTAAGACAGCCAGTCGTGTAAATTTAAAAAATCAGAATATAGACCATGATCAAAACACAACTCAGTCTGTCAATAGAAAGATCAAGAAGCAAAAAAAAAAAAACAAAAAGACTTAGTCTGTCAATAGAAAGGTCAAGAGGAAAACAAAAAGATTTAGTCTGTCAATAGAAAGGTCAAGAGGAAAACAAAAAGATTTAGTCTGTCAATAGAAAGGTCAAGAGGAAAACAAAAAGACTTAGTCTGTCAATAGAAAGGTCAAGAGGAAAACAAAAAGATTTAGTCTGTCAATAGAAAGGTCAAGAGGAAAACAAAAAGATTTAGTCTGTCAATAGAAAGGTCAAGAGGAAAACAAAAAGACTTAGTCTGTCAATAGAAAGGTCAAGAGGAAAACAAAAAGATTTAGTCTGTCAATAGAAAGGTCAAGAGGAAAACAAAAAGATTTAGTCTGTCAATAGAAAGGTCAAGAGGAAAACAAAAAGACTTAGTCTGTCAATAGAAAGGTCAAGAGGAAAACAAAAAGACTTAGTCTGTCAATAGAAAGGTCAAGAGGAAAACAAAAAGATTTAGTCTGTCAATAGAAAGGTCAAGAGGAAAACAGAAGACTCAGTCTGTCAATAGAAAGGTCAAGAGGTAAACAAAAAGACTTAGTCTGTCAATAGAAAGGTCAAGAGGAAAACAAAAAGACTTAGTCTGTCAACAGATGAAACCATGGCGTGATGATGGCTGTCATGCCTGATGTTCACTCAACCCGTTGTTCCTGCGTAACACGAGACCGTTTTGTGAGTTTCAATGCACGTCATTGTTAATTAACCTTCCATATCTTCTTGCTATCCATAAATCCATTCACCCATCCATAAATCCATCCATACATTTGGTTTGATTTGAGTACTTGTATAGCGCTCATTTCCATGCTATATTAGCCTGCTCACAGCGCTCTGGTGTCCTGAAGAAATTAAACACTTCAACACGATTGCGTTTGTTATGAGTGAAAAAGTTCAGCTCATCAACAGCGCAAGAAACTTTCAGATCCAAACATAGCCAACTATCCAGGGATATAATTTGAAGAAAACATTTAACAAATGAGAAGATGTGCGAGCAATTTCACTGCTGCCTGTTAGGCGCATCGTGAACGCTCATCACTGTTATAGCACGCAACAAGACATTGGGTCGGTGGCACATTAGATAGAGGAGCCAAGTATCCATCCATCCATCCATCCATCCCTACCTCCATGCATACAGAAATCCACCCATCTACACATTCCAGCAAAAACTGTTGACCACGCTCCACTCCCCACTAACCCAGCCCCCATTACCGAAACCACTACCATCCACCTTTCCATCCTAGCCATCATTGGTGTTGACATCACTCCTCTCCCATCCCTCCACCCCCTCAACCCAGCCACCATCCTTGACACCACTCCTCTCTGGCCCCTCCATCACAGGGATCCTATTGGGACACTACTACCCCCTCCCCCCATCCCAGCCATCATTTTTGAGACTCCGTCCCTTCCATACCTCCCACCAGAAAGCGCCCTGGGTCATACCTTTGCTCCCAGGTGGCCGACGGGCCAGGTCTGCTGAAACAATTGATTTTACGGCCATCCATCTCCTGCGTGTGTGTGTGCCGGGTCTGGCAGTGTATTTCTTACCTCTCGCGCGTGTCATTAGCGGGCGAGACTTACCGCAAGGTTGGGGGAAGGGGGGGGGGGTTAGCTGTTAACTGTTTAGTGGTTAGTTTGTTGTTACAGTTTTATTGAATACCCTGAAACGACGGTTCTCAAAATAATTTTATTTTTTTATAAGTAGATCTCTTTGTAGTTCGTGGAGAGTATACGTTCAGTCTCAGCTCTTTCCGATCCCATCATTGCCTAGCTACGTGACCAAATGATTCAAATAGATAAGTGGTTCTAAACCTTCCTAATGCCACGACCCTTACTTACAGTTCCCCACGTTGTGGTGACCCCCAACCACAAAATTATTTTCGATTCTTCTACATAATTGTGGAGTATATGTATTTTCCAATGGTATTAGGCAACCCCTGGGAAAGGTTTGTTCAACCCCCAGGTTGAGAACCGTTGCAATAGATGCTAGTTTGAAAAGGCAACAAATTGATTAAAAAAACAAAACAATAGCTTTTAACTCACATCATCATTAAAGCCTCAAGAGGTTAGTTGTCCCAAAGGTCACACACTGATCTTTCTCCTATATTGTAAGCTGTCCCTCTAGGTCACACAAAGGTCTTTCTGCTATATTGTAAGCTGTCCCTCTAGGATACATCACAAATACGCCAACGACCAATCACAAATACACGAAGAGAGGTGCATGAAAAGGGACCAGAAAGGGATGCATCAACAAGAGTTGTATTCCATCTCCCTAAAGTGTACTCCCTATCAAACTCTTCTCCACGTTATGTTGTGATGGAACTATGGTCATGAGTTTGGACATCAGGCTTTTCGCCTAGTTGAGTTTAACGGATGTGTGTACCTGGATCTGTTACAACAGTGTCAGCATCCATCTATCAGCCCCACAGCCGTGCCATTGACGCTAGACTATAGAATTCTATCCCCGAAAACTAGAACTTCGCTGATAGGATAATTTGTATCCTTTACTGCAAGGTTTTGAATGAGCTCTTAGTGTGTGTGTGTGTGTGTGTAAGGGTTGGTGATGGGGTAGGAGTGATAGGAGCGTAAGGGGCCACAACTGATTTTTTAATATTTTTTAATGTATTTATCCTTAAACGGGATCACATCCTGATATATACTGATAGATTCAGTCCTATCAATGTTTTAATAATGTATCTGTAAATACTGTAATGATGTTGCAGTTACTTAAAGTTTTACATTTTTAAATTTTTAAAATAAGTGATTAAGCAAAAACTCGGTTTACATCAGTGATTCCCAAAGTGGGTTGATGTGGGGGGCCGTTAGATCAATCCTAGGGTGTTGTTGGGGTGGTGAGGCGATATTAAACTCGGTAGCATTAATTTTCTGTGTTTGAAATATTTTTTTTTTTTAAATTTCAAGCTTAAAAATGTCTTATTTACAACACTGTTCTTTACTATATTTCAGGACGTAGGTAGAACTATTTATACATATATCTTTCAGTTTGTTCGCTTAAAGAATAAATATTTCAGGGGGGCCTGAGCAATTTTTTTTTCCGAAAAGGGGGCGGTAGGCCAAATAAGTTTGGGAACCTCTGTTCTAAATTAATATTTCAATGGAACCAATTAAAACAACCCCACCCACCATTCAAACACAAAAGAACCGCTGGCTACCCACGTCGGATATTATTGTGCACCGTAAAGTTATCGAATGCTCCGATCCATCTTTAAAAATTTACGAGGGAAAAAAAAAACAACTTAACTTTGAAATGGGATTAAAGAAAAAGAAAATTTAGTGGTCGTGCAATAATAAACCCAAGTGTCAACACCACCGCTAAAGATACGGTTTAACTCGCGAGTCTCTGCTGCCATCTACGGCATTAACGCTGGGGTTTGCCATCCTGATAAGGCTGTCGCTAATGACCAGCCATTAGAGCTCGACCGTTATCCGATACCCCCCGGAAAGGGTAAGCAAAGACGAGGGTGGACTTTGACTAATTGGAGATATTAGATGGAGCAGATTATCTTAAACGTGATCTTTATTCGGCTTACGGTGTTCAAAGCTGGAGTTATACAAGTATTAGTGAGATTTTTTTATGGCCGTGATGGTGACTTTATTGGGGCTAGGCTACAAAATGGTGAAATATGATATCTAAAGGATAAAGTATTTGAAATATAAAGTTTTGAATTTTCTCACACGAAGACATCGTTTAAACTAATGGCAGTTAAGTTAAGGCAATGAAATTCAGGCAGTGAAAGTAATACAGTGAAAGTAAGGCATTGAAAGTAAGGCAATGAAAGTAAGGTAGTGAAGGTAAGGCACTGAAAGTAAGGCACTAAAAGTAAGGCACTGAAAGTAAGGCACTGAAAGTAAGGCAGTAAAAGTAAGGCAGTGAAATCAAGGCAGTAAAAGTAAGGCAGTGAAAGCAAGGCACTGAAAGCAAGGCAGAGAGTCGAAACTCCGAATTTTAGTACAGAAAAACTAAAAAATATATAAAGTTGAAGATTTAAGAGGGGGCTGGGCAAAAAGTCTTCCATTGTAGATGATATCAAAGGATGAAAATGGATTTACTTTAACGACATATACCTGAAATTTTTCGCGATCAAAAACTGAAAAAGGTGAAAGAAGTTAAAGCCAATCAACACATGTATGATCAAAAGCAGCTGTCAAAATAAGATAATTTTTACAAGTTGTATTGTCTTATAACAGCTGTTGTTTGATATTTACGAGACTATAAACTATAGAAGCAATGTTTACGAGGCTATATCCAATAGACTCAATGTTTACGAGACTATAAACTATAGAAGCAATGTTTACGAGACGATATCATATAGACCAGTGGTTCTTAACCTGGGTTCGATCGAACCCCATGGGTTCGTTGAGTCAGTCTCAGGGGTTCGGCGGAGGTCCAAAAAGAAAATCAGAAAACAAATCATATTTAATTTTTTCTATTATGAAGGGTTCTGTGAATGCGCATATGCAACTGGTCGGGTTCGGTACCTCCAAAAAGGTTAAGAACCACTGCTTTAGATTCAATGTTTACGAGACTATATAATATAGACTCAATGTGATGAGACGATGTCCTATAGACTCAATTTTTACGAGACGACAACCCATAGACTCAACGTTTACGAGACTATATCCTATAGTCTCATGTTTAAGATGAGATATACTATAGACGCAATGTTTAAATAAAGCTAATACGATTCAACTCCCATAACGACGCTACTTAAAGTGACATTGTACAGCCTCGACTCTGTCCTGGTGAGACTAGACGACAGGGCCTAATTGGCACATATTGTAATGGTATGGGAGTTTTAATGGCCCGGTAATCCAATTTATGCATTAGCCAATGTTCAGAAGTGAGCATTTTAAGGGGAATCATGGGACACATCGTCGGGGAGGTGGGGGGTGAGGTGGGGGGGGTCTTTTACGTTCAGTTTAAATACGGTGCTATTGTGAGCGTGCACCCAGCAGCCCACGCTAAAACATAAATACATGCCACCACACACTAGCCTCCCCGCCTGCTTATCTAGCAACACATTCATGCTTGGGGAGTTCAACCAAGTACAAATGCTAAATGTTACTGTAAAACCCGTTGCACTATTTATATTAATATTCTTTCTTACATATGGCATTCCCCGTGAGACTCTGGTCTACGTTTCAGCGGCACTGGACATCAACGGGCCGTATCACCCAGGCAAACGATAGTTAGACAAAGGGAGACGTGAGTTTCACCTTAGGTTTAAAAAAAAATGATATAATGAATGGTACTATATTTTAATTTTCCATTTAAACTTATCCTGATATTATTTATAAATAATAACTTTTAATTTGACAAGCTATCACTGGATACCAAATTAGTTATCCTGCTCCCCTCCCCCTCCCCACCCGGGAAACCCTTCATCTGGAATGAAATATCGTTTTGAAGAAATGAACACTGGTGAGCTTCGATTTTGCCACTTAAAATGCAATTTCGACCACGACGGAGGCAACAGGAAGTATCGATTATAGTGCGCATGCGTATGACCACAAAAACGAATTGGGCCACAGGAGGCCGCAGTGACCCCCTAGGGATCAACTCGCCCCACCCAGTCCACTTCATGATATATACACACATTGTAAACTGTAAAATTATGTCTGGTTCTGATCTGATGTTATGGTTCTCATGCTGAAGCCGAGGAGCTTTACAATACGTTTCTGATGTGTGAAGACCGTTCACAGGCTCCAGCGGAGACCGTTCACAGGCTCCAGCGGAGACCGTTCATAGGCTCCAGCGGAGACCGTTCATAGGCTCCAGCGGAGACCGTTCATAGGCTCCAGCGGAGACCGTTCACAGGCTCCAGCGGAGACCGTTCACAGGCTCCAGCGGAGACCGTTCACAGGCTCCAGCGGAGACCGTTCACAGGCTCCAGGGGAGACAGTTCACGGACTGCAGCGGAGACCGTTCACAGGCTCCAGTTGAGACCGTTCAGGCTCCAGCGGAGACCGTTCACAGGCTGCAGCGTAGACCGTTAACAGGCTCCAGCGGAGACCGTTCATAGGCTGCAGCGGAGGTCGTTCATAGGCTCCAGCGGAGACCGTTCACAGGCTCCAGCGGAGACCGTTCATAGGCTCCAGCGGAGACCGTTCATAGGCTCAAGCGGAGACCGTTCATAGGCTCCAGCGGAGACCGTTCATAGGCTCCAGCGGAGACCGTTCATAGGCTCCAGCAAGCTTGAAGGCTATGTTGTTGCAAGCTGGTAACAAATAATCCTATGATCCTATAGCCCAACTTGTAGGCCTAAAAGAGACATATGAATCAATAAAACTAATTTCGAAAGTGATCAACTGATTAGAACTCAACTGGAACAAGTGATCAACTCTTCAGAACCCCACTGAAACAAGTGATCAACATTCACTAATTGTTATGCTGAAGAAGAAATGTTGAAATGAATGCTTTCATCTGAGTATCGTACAGATGTTTTATATTAGACCAAAAAAAACTTTCCATATTACTCTTTTTTATTTAATGTTCTTGTAATGTCTAATGGAGTTCATCATGTTTTTATATAGACTTTCTATGGAGTTTCTCATTAGAAAGAGATTACAGTTTTATTGTAATTTCAAAGTTACTGCTGACAAGTATACAGTCATTTCACAAAAACATGCACAGACAGTAACGTTCAATGACACTGTCTCTTAGTCATTCCCAGTCGGCAGCGGAGTAAAACAGGGTTGTGTACTGGCACCAACGCTATTTTCTTCTTCTTCTATATCTTAAGGCCCACGATCAATTTATTGATCATTTTGGCTCCTATGCATGTAGATGGGATTTGCAATGTTTCTGTTACTGGTGTTGATGAGGAAATCATGCACTAGGGGTTTGAAGGCTTGAGGCAATAGACACAATTTTCTTTTCGATGCTCCTTCAATTTGCTTTCAGTGACTGTGAGAATGGAGTGTACGTCCATACAAGACCTGATGGAAGACTGTTCGATATCGCCCGCCTTCATGCAAAGACCAAAGTAAAAAAGGTGCTGATTCGTGAACTGCTGTTCGCTGACGATGCCACCTTAACATCTCACACAGAAGAAAGTCTTCAGGGGCTGGTTAATCGCCTATCACATGCTGGTAAAGAGTTTGGACTTTCGATTAGTCTACAGAAAACTCATGTAATGATCCAATTATATCTATTGAGGGTCATAATCTTTCAGTTGTTGATCATTTCATATACCTGGGATCCAATATTTCTAGTTCACTCTCCGTTGATGAAGAGATCAATATCAGGATTGCAAAAGCAGCAGCAACTGTTGCTAAACTGAATAAGCGGATGTGGAATAATCTCAATCTAACTGATAAAACAAAAATAAGTGTCTATCAGGCATGCGTGCTTAGCACGCTCCTATATGGTAGCGAAGTGTGGACCACGCATACAAGTAAGGAGCGGAAACTCAACAGCTTCCATCAAAGATGTCTGCGTCGCATTTTGCGCATTCGTTGGCAGGACAGGGTGCCTAGCGTGGTGGTCTTGGAACGTGCACACATGTTTAGCATATTCTCCTTTCTTATCAAGAGACGCCTTCGCTGGTTAGGTCATGTACGGAGAATGGAGGAAGGACGTATCCCAAAGTCTCTGCTGTATGGAGAGTTGGCAGAGGGGACAAGACATATTGGACGACCGCGTCTGAGATTTAGTGTCGTTTACAAACAAAGCATGAGGAAAGCCAATGTTGAAACAAACGAATGGGAGTTCATTGCCGACAATTGCTCCAACAGGCGAACAGCAGTGTTTGAAGGAGTATTCGAAACGAAAATAAAAAAGAACAATTCGGAAATCAAGAATTTTCCGGGATTCAATATTCTCCTGCGAGAGATGCGGCCGTGATTGCCATTCTAGGATTGGCCTAGTGAGCCTCTCGTAAAAGTGTAGAACTATATAGCTACTCCATCGTCTCACGAAGACGAAAGGATGCCATATTATTAATGTATCACTACTCTGAGTACAGTCACACAGTCATATAAGCAAATACTAGTTATGCAATTTTTTGGGATTACTTACAGTTTACATTTTACACAAAGCTTCATATCTAAAGAAAAAATCCTGACGTGCTACACAAAATCTTCTGACGTACTATACAAAATCACCTGACGTGCTACACAAAATCTTCTGACGTACTATACAAAATCACCTGACGTGCTACACAAAATCTTCTGACGTACTATACAAAATCTTCTGTCGTACTATACAAATCACCTGACGTCCTACACAAAATCACTTGACGTGTGTCACAGAACGGTGGTTACGGAGGAGGGCTCCGGTCCTGACTTAACACAAACTATGTTGACTTAGTAGTGGTCAGTACAGGACCGCTCCTCTCTGTGATTTATATTGTGGGTGTCTAGGCGTTGAGACAGACAAAAGCACAAAGTAGACTTGGACGAAATGCAACAACTCAAAACTCCTGGTGTCCAACGATAATGAAAGTGTTTATTTGTAAGATATAAGTTCTTCTAGTCATCTGTCGTCTCCTGATCACTAGCAACTATTCCCTAACAACTGCTTGATTCTATCGTAGCTCTTTTCTCTCTCTTCCTCAACTACGTCGTACCTCTGTTCCCTCTTCCTCAACTAACTTAACTCAGTGAAAGCTCCCTCTTATATGTGATTCTCTACCCCCATAGGTGGTCCAGGAATGCTATCTATAAACACACCCCTGCCCCCTAATTTCCGGTCAATTAGAACTTCCCATTGTTAACCCAAAAACTATCAAGCGAAGTCTGGAAAACCCGAACATACTATTATCCAAAGAAACAATCCCCACTATATCAAGATGTGAGAGTCTATTAACCTTAACTTAACCCCATTAACATCAGTTTCCTTCCATCCTATACGTTACCTTAACAACAATGGAGCTCTGTCCTGTACCCCGCCCCAGTCATTTGTGACAACGTGCTACACAAAATTTTCTTCAAAGTTTGAATGAGCACACTCGATGTAGTATCAACCTCACGATAGCTGCTAAGTAGCAGACAAAAACTTTAAAAAAAAAATTAAATTTTTTTTTTTTTTGTGGTTTGTAGTTGTCAAGTATTTTTTTATAACAGGAGAGAAGAAATAAGATCGGGGCTTTCCTGCCTTGGCCATTTTAATGAAACGTTCCTCTCGTGGCTAATCTACTCCAGCAGATGAAGGCTCAGCTCCACACTTCTCCACCATTCTATTCCTGGGCTTGAGCAGTCAATGGCCATCCCTTGAAGTGATGGGTACAAAGCTCGNTGGCCATTTTAATGAAACGTTCCTCTCGTGGCTAATCTACTCCAGCAGATGAAGGCTCAGCTCCACACTTCTCCACCATTCTATTCCTGGGCTTGAGCAGTCAATGGCCATCCCTTGAAGTGATGGGTACAAAGCTCGCCACGTCTTATAAGCCTTATGTTGTTAATCATAAGCGGTTGTAAATGTTTAATGTTTGGAATTATGACTTTGGAATAATTAGAAGTAAACATTTAAACCGTGAGTGCTTTTATAAAATTGTTTTCTCGCCAGTTTTACGACGTAGCATGGGGTGTTAGGTGGAGGTGGGGGTGGTGGGTGGAGTTGTGGGTGGGGGTTGTGGGTGGGCGTGGAGGTGTTTGGTGGGGGTGGTGGGTGGAGTTGTGGGTGGGGGTGGAGGTCTTGGTGGGGGTGGTGGGTGGAGTTGTGGGTGGGGGTTGTGGGTGGGGGTGGAGGTGATTGGTGGGGGTGGTGGTGGGGGTGGAGATGATTAATTTAAAAAAAAATACAAAGCGTGCTAAGAGAACAAAAAAACAAAAACTGAATAAAATGTCAAATTAGTTTGATCAATAATGTCAGGTTCATTATAAAAAGTTAGTTTAAATTAGAGAAAAAAAGTGAAGTTCATTATAACATGTTAGTTTGAATGAGATATAATTAGAAAGTTTATTATGACATGTTAGTTAGCAGGAGATAAATAATGCGATAATCGTATAGCATGTTTCTTTGAATGTTATAAATACATATTTAAAAACATATTTAAGAACAATACAAAAAAAAACAAGCCTGAAGAGCTCATTGAGTACGACTAAATATACCCATACAAGAGTATATATACCCATACACGAGTACATGTACCTATAAACGAGTACATATACCCATACACCAGTACATATATCTATACACGAGTACATAAACCCATACACGAGTGCATATACCCGTACAAGAGTACATTATACCCATGTAAGAGTACATATAACATTACACCAGTACTTAAACCTATACAAGAGTACATTTACCAATACACGAGTGCATAGCCCATACACGAGTGCATATTCCCATACTAGAGTACACATACCCATACACTATTACATATACCAATAAACAAGTACATATACCCATACACCTGTGACAACATTAAAAGCCTTCTAATTTGATTTTCAGCTGCAAAAATTTAAGTGGATGAGGAAATTACCGATAAATCCGAGGATAGAATTTATCTTAACCCAACACTACACATGAAATATCGTCAGTCAGATGACATGATGCGTACGTGGGAAAAGAATAAAGCAACATTTCTATAAATAGCTTCAGCCTAGATCACCTTGCCATAATATCCAACTTAGGCTAAATCTTCACAAAATCATAATCTATGATATTCCTATTATTTAATTATGATTTTTTAAACAGTTAGTGACGTAATAAAACATTTACAATGCTAGACTTCTCTGAATAATGCCAGACTTCTTTGAGCAATGCCAGATTTGTGTGAGTAATTCCAAATTTCTTTGAGTAATGTCAGACTTCTCTGAGTAATACCAGACTTCTGTGAGCGAAGCCAGACTTCTTTGGGCAATGCATTATTTTTTTGAGTAATACCAGACTTCTGTGAGTAATGCCATATTTCTTTAAGTAATTCCAGATTTCTGTGAGTAATGCCAGATTTCTGTGAGTAATGCCAGACTTATGTCATTAATGCCAGACTTCGGTAGGCAATTCCAGATCTGTGAGTAATGCTAGGCTTCTGTTGGAAATTGAAGACTTCTATGAGTAATGTCATACTTCGGTGAGTAGTATCAGACTTCTGTAAGTAATGCCAACCAGACTGTTGTTGGTAATGCCAGTCTTCTGTGAGTAATTGGAGACTCTTGTGGGTAATGTCAGACTTTCGTGAGTTATTCCAGACTTCTGTGAGTAATGTCAAATTTCAGTAAGTCATTCCAGACTTCTTTGAGCGATGCCAGATTTCTTTGAGCGATGCCAGACTTCTTTGAGTAATTCGATATGTCTTTGAGTAATGCCAGACTTTTGTGAGTAATCCCAGGCTTCTGTGGGAAATTCCAGACTTCTATGAGTAATTACAAACTTCTGTGAGTAATGTCAGACTGCGGTTGGTAATTCCAGACTTCTGTGAGTAATGTCAGACTTCTGTGGAAAACTCCAGAATTCTGTGGGCAATGCCAGACTTTTGTGAGTAATGCCAGACTTCTGTGAGTAATTCAAGACTTCTGTGATCAATGCCAGACCTCTGTGAGTAATTTCAGACTTTGGAGAGTAATGCCAGACGTCTTGTAGAAATACTAGATGGTGCATCGTTTTTACTCAACAAAATTAAAAATGTCACAGCCTGTAGCAGTGCGAAGGTTTAATTGAAGTACCGTCATAAAACAAAAATTCAGCACATATAGATACGCTCAGATCATTTGTCAACAGAAATGTCAACTTAAAAGGAAAACGAAAAAAAAGCATTAGTTGTTTTCTAGTTGATCTTAAATTTGACATCAGTTAACGTTTCGTATTACATTCCATCATGACGTCAATCTAACATTACATTTTTAAGAAAACAAATGCTTTTGCAAACTATTTCATAGTTTTATTATATTATTGGTTAGGTTTTTTTTTTGTATGGAATTTTAAATTATGTTTATTATTTACCATCATACGTAATACTTATTTAGTGCTTGGTATTTTTAAACCAAATGATG
Source organism: Lymnaea stagnalis (assembly GCA_964033795.1). NCBI lineage: Eukaryota > Metazoa > Mollusca > Gastropoda > Lymnaeidae > Lymnaea > Lymnaea stagnalis. The sequence goes on along the minus strand of CAXITT010000736.1, from coordinate 23,893 downwards.
AAATCATAATAGATTTGATAAATACATTGCAAAAGAAATACTCTTAAAATCTAAACAAGTAATTAAAAGACAAATAAAAATATTTTTTTTTATATCAATCCTTTATAAAAGTAATGTCAAGCTATGGGTTTGAGGCATATATTTAACAAAATATGCATACAAGTAACTCACTTTATAAGAATCCCACATACAAGTAACTCACTTTATAAGAATCCCAATAAGTGCTTCCACCCCCCCCCCCCACACCAAACCTTTTCTTTCCAAGGCTAGCAACCGCATCTTTTTTCCACGCCCCTGAACCATATTAACATTCTAATGTTTCACCCGCTTGGACATCGGGATTTAGTGCACCAAATATTTCTGTCAAACAAAAGAAAATATTAGGCACCAACTGCACTTGCTATATTTGTCAAGAGTCTCATTTGAAAGAATGTGCTGTCATGGGAAACGAGTCTATTTGCCAAGTTTCAGCTTGATAGGGAGAAGGGAAGTGAGTCAGGTAGCCGTCCGAAAATCTTGCCTTATACAACACACGAAAAAAGCGAAGTTAATAATATAGAGGACTAAAATGCATTTATATTCAGAAACTATTAATATGTATCTGCAAAAGGTGTATGCTATGGTTGTGAGCAAGACACTTCTTCATTTAATCATTCCGTTCATTCCTCCCTAACTCTTTCTCTCCTTCCCTCGCTCCCTTTCTCACTTCTTCCTCCCTCCTTAATTTTAATTTCTTATTAGTTCCTTATCTCTTTCCTTCCAACCCTCTTTCTCTTCTTCCGTCCTTGCTCCCTACGCCTTCTTTCCCACCACTCATTCTCAACATCCTTTTATTTAACCCACCTAGCCTATTAGTATGTAAATGAATGCAACAAGTAACATGTCAATCGATCTGTATCCGTCCCTATGGGCATATACTATTCTGGTCCAATACATTAGTCGCTTACAATTTGATCTCAGAGCCCCAGAGCCGTCACTGTACGGACTCACACATAATTCGATGACGTCGCTGTACAGACTCGCACATAATTTGATGACGATTGCAGCATCCCAAATCTAAAACTGGTTTGCTACCCGGAACACGCAAATCGATCGGTTTGACAGCTGCTATAAATAGCTCTTGGCGGTAAGGGAGCCTACACCAACAATTTTGTATAGATTGGCGCCCTAACTTAAAAAAAAAAAATACATTTTTTAAGAAGGTATTTTAATAATTATAATAATGGTAATACTAAAATTCGTATGATTTACAGTCATCACAAATTATTGAAAGTTTTAAATAATCAGCAATTTATTTATATAAAATTTAAATACTGTTTCAAACTATTCATTGAACAGCGAAAATAGAGTTTTGAACTTGTAGTGATGATAGTTGATAAAGGAGCGTTTACTGGAACATCCCTGTAGTAAGCCATGTCTTTACAAACATGAAATGGGCTTTTTCCTTGGATGAAGGCTTACATATATTATATTTGTCGGCTTAAATTTCCAGCCAGAAATTTTTTTACAATTTTTTACATTTTTATTTTGGGTTGGTTTCATTTCTGTTTGGACTAAACTTTTTAAAACATTTTAGGCGTACCTAGCATTCTATAACAAGTTAAGCGCCAGACTGGGTAGACTTGCTACGTGACCCCCAAAAAAATGAATTTTTGTTTAGGTGAAAATGTAATACTAGCAATACAGTTCATATTGATCACCACAGTAATAATCCTGATAACTAAGATACTGATTTAAAAAAAAAAAAAAAGTAAAATAAATTAATGACTTGAGTATGAAATAAAAGCTGCCATTTTGAAAACAAAATTTGTGAATTTTACTTTAGATTAAAATACAAAACAATTTAACATGCCAGACAACTGAATAACTCGCCTAGAAAGCAAGTCAGCAATTATGTAATTTTTACCAAGAGCCATTATTTTATCTTTCACTACCACGTGACAACACCCGGCATCTGTCACACTCACTTCACCTCCCATCCCCCCCTTTTTTTTTTCACTCACTGCCGTCTAGAATTTATCCCTCTCATACGACTACCGAACGGACCGTCTTGATTTAATCTCATATATCTGAGGGGTGGGGGGGTTGTCGTAGACTGATGATGCTATGGGGCGGGGGGGGACGCCCCTGCTCGCTCCTGATATTGACGTTCTGGTCAAGCGCAGTGTCTGGCCCTGATTGCGTGGGGGAGCGGGGGGGGGGCGTTGTGTCCAGTGATCCTTTCTCTGACAATACAGCCCTCATAGCGACGCCCATCGACTTTGTTATTTACGTTATTAAAACTATAATTTATTTAATATTTTCTATCAAGTTGATTCTTCTAGTATAAATAGGGTGGGGTCATGAGATTTGCATAGGGTCAAAGTCCATTATGGGCTGTTATGAAAATAATTTGATCTTTATTGGGGGCACATTCTAATTGCGATAAGAAAACAGTTTTTAGACTTTTAGCACTGATTTTTTTTTTTTTTTACATAGAGGGAAATATCTTAACATGTCCAAGTCGAGGGGCGCTGAGATCGACGGGGCGTGGAAGATAATTTTGTAACTACCCAAGTGTGCTAGCCAGGAAGCATAATCATTTTTATCTGTTTAACAAGAAAAGTCAAAGCCACGAACTTAATTATTTAATTTTTTTTTTCAAAAGTCAAAAATCGAAATAGACAAATGGAATGAGCCTAATTTATACTTTCACAAAACATTCAAATATCTGCATATTATTAATAATTTTTATTCAGAGGTGAAGCAGTTTGCCTTGCATCAATTTCTTTCAATACAAATGAACTATTTTAGTGAGTAGCCATTTTAATGAATAGTGTTTTTACATAGTTTTATCTGTAGGTTTAACGGTAGGTTTAACAGTAGGTTTGACGAGGAATACATAAAAAAATATGGTAAAACATTGAAGATCCTATCTGGGGCGTGAGGAAAACTAAAGTTGTTTGTGTTTCTGAAGTGGGTTTATCTTGGTGCAGGAGACATTTTCACAACTTGAATCTGCTAAGCAGAATGTTTTGGAGCCTCACGTCATTAAATATTAGGCAAAAGTAGGCTCTACAGCCGTGGTTTGAGTACCACTGCTTAAGGGGTATTGGTTAAAAAATATAGAAACACTGCTGGAAATAAAAGGTTGTATGTCCAGGTATATAAACGCTGCTTAAAATACAAGGTTCTATGTCCAGATATTCTCTTAATGCAGGGGCGTTTCCCTAAATCCCTGCGGACGCGTCCCCAATGAATGGACATAAACAGCAAAATGATAAACAATCCTAGTGGAAAATCTCTTGGATCATCTCTTGAAACAATCCTAGTGGAAAATCTCTTGGATCATCTCTTGAAACAATCCTAGTGGAAAATCTCTGGGATCATCTCTTGAAACAATCCTAGTTGAAAATCTCTGGGATCATCTCTTGAAACAATCCTAGTTGAAAATCTCTTGGATCATCTCTTGAAACAATCCTAGTTGAAAATCTCTGGGATCATCTCTTGAAACAATCCTAGTTGAAAATCTCTTGGATCATCTCTTGAAATAATCCTAGTTGAAAATCTCTTGGATCATCTCTTGAAACATCTCTCGGAAACCTGACACCTTTAAAACAAAGTGTTTGTTTCCTAACATAAAACTTCGCGAACAGCAATGAATTTAGCCTTTCTAAGAACAGCGCCATGTAATCATTGACCAGGCATGTATCATGTGATGCATGCTTAAGAAGTTCTCGTATGAGGAAGTGATTGTTTGTTTTAGAATTGGAGAAGAAAGAATTAAACAAAGGGATGAATCCTCATTTTTATTTCCCATTATGATATTTAAATTCTTTAAAGTTTAATAGTGTTAGAATTGTTAATTAAATTTGAACACATTGCTAATATAGTGAATGTCCAGTCTGAGTGCGGCACTGCCTAAGGCAGTGGTTGGCAAATCTTAGTGTGGCACTGCCTAAGATAGTGGTTGCCTAGTTTTAATCTGCCACCGCCTAAGGTAGTAGTGTGCAAGTTTTAGTCTGGCACTGCCTAAGGCAGTAGTTGGCAAGTCTTAGTGTGGCACCACCTAAGGTATTAGTTGGCAAGTCTTAGGGTTGCACTGCCTAAGGTATTAGTTGGCAAGTCTTAGTGTGGCAACCACTAAGGCAGTAGTTGGCAAGTCTTAGTGTTGCAACCACTAAGGCAGTAGTTGGCAAGTCTTAGTGTGGCAACCACTAAGGCAGTAGTTGGCAAGTCTTAGTATTGCAATGCCTAAGGTATTAGTTGGCAAGTCTTAGTGTGGCACTGCCTCTGGATTGTTTCATTCTTGTCTAACGTTTATGTTAACCCATGCCTCTGGAATGTGTCATTCTTGTCTAACGTTCATGGCAACCTGTGCCATTGGAATGTGTCATTCTTGTCTAACGTTCATGGCAACCCGTGCCTCTGGAATGTGTCATTCTTGTCTAACGTTCATGGCAACCCGTGCCATTGGAATGTGTCATTCTTGTCTAACGTTCATGGCAACCCGTGCCATTGGAATGTGTCATTCTTGTCTAACGTTTATGGCAACCCGTGCCTTTGGAATGTGTCATTCTTGTCTAACGTTTATGGCAACCCGTGCCTCTGGAATGTGTCATTCTTGTCTAACGTTTATGGCAACCCGTGCCATTGGAATGTGTCATTCTTGTCTAACGTTTATGGCAACCCGTGCCATTGGAATGTGTCATTCTTGTCTAACGTTTATGGCAACCCGTGCCATTGGAATGTGTCATTCTTGTCTAACGTTTATGGCAACCCGTGCCATTGGAATGTGTCATTCTTGTCTAACGTTTATGGCAACCCGTGCCATTGGAATGTGTCATTCTTGTCTAACGTTTATGGCAACCCGTGCCATTGGAATGTGTCATTCTTGTCTAACGTTTATGGCAACCCGTGCCATTGGAATGTGTCATTCTTGTCTAACGTTTATGGCAACCCGTGCCATTGGAATGTGTCATTCTTGTCTAACGTTTATGGCAACCCGTGCCATTGGAATGTGTCATTCTTGTCTAACGTTTATGGCAACCCGTGCCATTGGAATGTGTCATTCTTGTCTAACGTTTATGGCAACCCGTGCCATTGGAATGTGTCATTCTTGTCTAACGTTTATGGCAACCCGTGCCATTGGAATGTGTCATTCTTGTCTAACGTTTATGGCAACCCGTGCCATTGGAATGTGTCATTCTTGTCTAACGTTTATGGCAACCCGTGCCTCTGGAATGTCTCATTCTTGTCTAACGTTCATGGCAACCCCTGCCATTGGAATGTGTCATTCGTGTCTAACGTTCATGGCAACTCGTGCCTCTGGAATGCGTCATTCTTGTCTAACGTTCATGGCAACCCATGCCATTGGAATGTGTCATTTTTGTCTAACGTTCATGGCAACCCGTGCCATTGGAATGTGTCATTCTTTTCTAACGCTCATGGCATCCCATGTAAGATGTACAGGTCATGGACCAAGCAAAGCGTAGTGACTTTAGCATCTTGTCCATTTAAAAATACAATACAGATTTATCGAGGAACATTCACATTTCTGACAAGGTTAGCATTGCCATGAACATGGTGCAACGGCCTAGATATCCTATAACGAAGGGCTTTCATCAACACATGATTGTCATTTTGCGTGCAGCATTTCAAGTTAAACATTTCTTTTTTTTGATGTTATAAAGAAATCTGCCCTGCACGCCTGGCCGACATATAAAATAAAATGACGCTATCATTTAAAGAGCTGACCGATCATCCTTTCAAAGATAATCAGTTACCATGACAACACATTGAACACCTCCATCTCCGAGTTTGAATTCAGAGCTCCCTTCTTTTAGATGAGTTGCCATCCAAGGTTAACGAGACCTATCCACCTGGGGTGCTGGTGATGATTTTTTCTTGACTGTGCTTTTTGGCTGGAACTGAACTCCAGGCCACCAACTTGAGATTTGCTCAGTTTAGACCAATCGGCCACCCATGTAGTGATATACCAGATAGTGATATACGTCTTGTCAAAAGACATTTAAAGAGGTATCAAATCAATACGTTTAATCTCAGAATCGTTTGGCAGCAGGATCAGTATTTAAAGGTCACGTGTCCTGAGAGTTGATCTTTTGTTTCAGGTGAGTCGCTTGCTCTCGTGGGATAGTGTGATGCTTGGCGTATGCGCTCAAAATTAAAAACCTTCCCTTGTGGGTTACATTTCAACACACCTTTGTCTTGCTCAAAAACACAAAATAAAACAGTGGGTTTGTTTGCAATATTGCTAGGTTTGTATTGACATATCTTGACCTGCTTACGTATGCCTTTTAATCCGTCTGGGGCACAGGCCGTCTATAGGAATTTTCCATTCAACTTGGTCACGTCCTTTCCTTTCCAGTTTCTTCCAGGTGTATCCCAGACTTTGCGTGTCTGCCTCTAGCTCACGTCTTCATCTATCCTTCGTCCTTACTATGTCCCCCCCCCCCCCCCCCCCCCCCGTGGACTCCATGTTCAATTTTGTCTGGTCTGGTGATGTTATCTGGGGCTTTAACAAAGATTGTCTCCTCGCAAAATCCGTCTTTTTTCTCTTGGTTTCTTCATCAATAGGTTCTTGGTATGTCCTTTCCAGTAAGTCTTCGTAGGTGAGGATGTTTAGCCATTTTATGTTCAAGATCTTTCTAAGGCAAGTGTTTGTGAAGGTCTGTACTTTGTTTAATCATCTCCAATTTAGTCATCAAACCAAATCCTTTAAATCTGACAACTTAACTGTAACGGGTGCTGGCTAAATGAAGTGGTGATAGAAGTAATAACTTTCTCCGCTCTCCACAACACATTCTGTGTATGATGTCACGAGACATCAAGCCTCACAACGTATGCAGCTTATTCTTAACTAAGCATGTTCAACAGGTTGTTTTAAAAAAAAATGCAGTTAAATCCTGCTCGAGTGCAGCAAAAGCAGAGGCGTACCTAGGCTGGGAGAGAAGAAACTTGATCCCAGCGGCATTCAAATTTTATGAGCACCCATTTTAAGGGTCACCTTAAATGACTCTATCAATTATCTCCTTTCTGAAGCGATTCAAATGTGGGTGGCATATTTTAATACTCCTGGTCCGTATGAATCCAAGTTTTGCTACAGATCCAGCCAATATAGCATTGTGGACATATAACACAGAGGACATATGAAATTGAGGACATATAACACATAGAAAATGTATCACAGAGGACATATAACATACAGGAAAAATAATATACAGGAATATAATATACAGGACATATAACATACAGGACGAAGCATACGGCACAACAAGGACGCTGAAGTAAGGAAGTTAGGCCAACGGAAATAAGGCGATGGTAATGTGGTACTGTGGTAATGTCGTGTCAGCTTGGAGTAAGTTAAATTTTATCGGTATTTAATCTCCAACCCCCAGCACGCGCGTCTTGTGGTGCAGAAAGGTGAGCTCATGGTGGTAGAACTTAATGCAGAAAGGTGAGCTCATGGTGGTAGAACTTAATGCAGAAAGGTGAGCTCGGGGTGGACAGACTTAATGCAGAAAGATGAGCTCGGGGTGGACAGACTTAATTCAGAAAGATGAGCTCATGGCGGTAGAACTTAATGACTTTTTGCCCGTCGAAAAAAATGGCATTCAATTATTTTCTAACTATATCTAATTTAAATGATACTTTTTTTTCATTCAAATACATTGTTCAGGGTAGAGGCCGACCGAAAGTGATTTTCTGATTTCAGCCGAAGCCGAAAATAGGCCGAAAGTTTAAAATGACTTTCGGCCGAAACCGAAAAAAGGCCAAAAGTTTAAAAATGACTTTCGGCCGAAACCGAAAAAAGACCGAAAGTTAAAAATGAATTTCGGCCGAAACCGAAGCCGAAACCGAAA
>CAXITT010000735.1:362763-377317 GCA_964033795.1 Lymnaea stagnalis | reverse complement strand
GCTTTGATATTATTTTATTGATGAAAATAATGGGTTTGAGAGTTGAAAAAAGAAAAAGGGGCGCTAAAAATGGATCTTGTCCCCGGGCGCGAATCTTGTCCCCGGGCGCCAAACACCCTCGCTACGCCACTGCTTCTGGCTTCACCAACGATCAAGATGAGTTCCTATAGATCAGGGGTCATCAAACGTTTTTTCACGGATAACGGGAAAAAAATGATGAGTGCGGGTGATCATCATTCTGTGCAACACTTACAAGCCAGAGCGAAAGCTCAAGGAAAACGACGAAAAACTAAGTTTAGTATTCCATGTTAATCATGAGTGAGTGGCGTGCAATGTAACAAAGCAAAGACAACTAACATATTATTTACTACATAATTTAGCCAAGGAGGCGACTGTAGAAAAATGATACTTACATCAGACCTAGCACCACATATTCGAATCTCAGAAGATAAGTGAAACTGAAAGTCCAAAAATGACACCACAAATAAACACGATAAATGGGGAGAGATCAGTAGACTCATCCCGTGCCAGAGAATACCACAGCAAGTTCCTAGCTTTCTCACGTGTCTGTAGCACTATGTTCTCTTCAAGTTCTTCTGTTCTCCACACAACTGAACTTGTCGAAGGGCTGTTAGTTCCAACCGTGACAACTATCATTTTTAATTTCCCTTACATTTCCAAAACGTTTCTTTCTTTCACCCATTAACAGCATGTTGTACTAATCAGACTATAATATATTATAATTAGCAGGAATAGGCTTAATGGAAATTGATTCTTATTTTTTTTTTTAAATGTAAACCGACTTTTCCTAAAAACAACAACCGAAAGTTACTTGGTAGCTTTTTTTTTTTTTTTTTTTTTTATTGATTTCATAATTTTTTTTTTTTTTAATGATGTCAGAATTTGTTAATTAGTTCTTATTTAAAAAAACATTTTGTTTTATGCTGATCGGAGCTCGAGTGTGAGCCACCTTACATTTCACAAGTAAATTTACTTTTACCAGTTATAGACTGTGATCCTGTGATCTGTACTTCCAGCAATAAAAATTAATGTTAATAGGAAATAGGCGTCTGCCAAACAAAGTGACCTCAAGTTATATTATAAACGTCAGTCATCTACTTTTAGTAGTTAACTTTTTTGATGCCACTCGATCCCACTAGGCACTGCGATGCAAGTAGTTATTGTATTTATTATATATACTAAATGTTAATTAATTTACTATTAAGTTAACGTATTGTACAATTTTGAGAATATATTGTACGATTTTAGGAGTTCAAGTGTAAACAGGTCTGCAATAAACAAGAAAATATAGATACAATAATTTAAAATTGAAAATAGTAAATTAAAGGGCATAGCAGCCAGGAGGTCTCCGCACGTGTGAAGATCTGCTCTGCTAGTATTCTAAACAGAATATTGAAATTTAAATTGTATCACAATGTCTCGTGCTCCGTAAATTTTATCAAGCAAGTTCAAGTACCGTCGGCGGGCCGGATGAACTGACCTCGTAATTTGGTGACCCCTGCCTGGCTTAGATGGACGGATGATGTGGAAACAAATCTACAACAACTTGGGGTCCAAGCATAGAAAAGAAAAGCGTTACTTAGGTCTAAGTGGAAGGAAGTAGTGAGGCAGGCCGACGGCCTACTGTAGCGCCACAGGGAGGGATATGTTATTTGAGCCGCTCAAAAAGTTGTGTAATTTGAATTTATTGACTTAGCCTAATTCCTTTATCTTATCCGGTCGTAAAATGTATATATTTATAAATATCGAAACCAAGTGGTTTAGATTAAAATGGATACGAGAGCTCAGGAAAGATGGAGCGGGCCTGCATTATATAGGCACAGCTTTTACTAGGTGTGTTGGATTCAAATTGAGGGGGAAAGATGGGCAATAGCGGGAGGAGGTGAATAAAGAGAGATGATAAAAATATGGTCAAGACAGGATGAAGATAGAAGGCAACGATGGGCCAGGGGAGACAAGGACTGAAACGGTACGGGTTTAGATGGGCTGAAGATGGGATACACATAATTGCACTCAATAAATATTTTGATGATAATCCGCTTGTGATAACGGCTGAGAGTGAGTATCCCAAGGTGCGGGTAATAAGTCACTAGTCACAGGGCAAAATGAGGATAACGGGGTAAGGGGGAAATGAGTTTGCCATTGGATCATTTGTCGGAGAGACACATCGTCGCCTTGGAGACCGTTTTAGAGAACACCTGTAGGCCTACTACATGAATAAACAAGTTCTTTGTCAAGTTTCTGAACATTTCAATAGTAATGCTAACCATAATGAAATATTAGACATTGCATGTTTTTTTTATGTGGAGAATACATTAATGACAAGATTTGGTACGTTGACTCCATTTTGTATAAATCAAATTAACAATTTTACATGTGTAATTTTACATGTTTGTTTTCCCGTTTCGTTTTTAAATTTTACCGCCACACACTTTCTTGCCGTTTTTCTGATCTTTGTTTTTCTCAAGGACATGCGCCCATTCTTATTCTTTCTTTAATTTTTTAAGCAGAATACATATAATTTATATATTTATATACATCAATAGATATATAAATATAACATATATAACATAAATTTAAATGTGTACATTTTAATGTACATGTAAATATAATATATATATAATGATAATGTAAGTTTGATGTATACTTCTATGAATTTAAAAAGAAATTTTGTTGATAAAAACTTTTGCCAAAATGTTTGCATTTGTATTCTAAAACTATGTAACCTTTATTAAATCTTAACCTATGTTGTTTTATTTATAAAAATTGTTTGTCTCTTTAATCTTTATTTCATGAAAGCTTTATCGAAGTCCAACACTGTTATAATGTGTTGGTTCTTTTCAGTTTATTAAGGACTTTGGGACTTTAAAATGAGTAATAGCCACATTGAACCTGAGGGGGTCTTTTTTGGGAAACATTTTCCAACTTGTAAATTATGATGAAAATTAAAATAGATTTTTTTAAAAAATTATTTTTATGAAAAGTTATTGGAACCTTAAGACTTGAATTAGAATTGTAAACTTAAGACTTGAATCCAGTGGAAGCATTCTATTTAGATCCAGACATTCTTCATATTTTCAACTGTATTGATATATTATGTTTAATTTAATTAGTAGAGTTATACACAAAGATGGAGACTGTAGTATTTAAATTGGAAAAATAAAAAATAAGCCAAGAAAACAAAACACACAAACATAGAATACATTTTTTGAATTTATTGTATCATATGAAAATTACGACCAAAAAAATATTACAACTTCAAAGTTTTGTTTAAATAGGCATATAAATATTGTAACAAAACAAATAGCTCAATAATACTAACAATGCATTATAAGATTATAAAAATTTAAAAAATTTGGTTCTCTTTCAAAATCCTTGACCCGACATTATCATCAGCAATTGAGACTTAAAGGCTAAAAATTCAATAAATGTCACTGCGCGTAAAAATATAGTCCCAGTTCATTTAATAATTATTCAGTTTATAAATCAATATTTGTTTGCATGTCCTCCAAATATTTATTTTTGTTTAAGTGACAAGAAATTTTTTCTTTCCTCTCAAGTCCGTGGAGGCTGAATTCACTGCTGATGAATCATCTATTTAAATGTTCATCAGTATTTGGCTTTCAAGTTTTTTCTCAAGATCTTTCCACTTGGAGTTTTTGGTATTCCATCAATAAATTGAACCCCACCACGCAGCCTTTTAATTGGGGAAACTCTTTCTGGAAATGAAAGATGTTTAAATATGTTTATCATCTCATTCAGCAAGTAAGTATAATTAAACAGTTTTATCTGGTCTTAAAGACAGTCTCAACTCTGCCTACATCTAGGTAATTTGACTGAAGATCTCCTATGTTATAACATATGAATTTACAACAAAAGAATTTAAAAAACAATAAGTAATCAAATTAAAAGAATTCCAATCATTAAGAAAATTTGTTAACAACATTTTGAAAATTAATCTAATTTATGTTCTTAAAACTCTGAAGTTATATAAACTCTAGGAGTTGAAGAGTTTACCTTCAACAAATTGAATGATTTCTTGTTCAGTGACCTTTGACCCAGGTTTTTTAACTACGAAAGCTTTTGGCAATTCTCCCGATTTTTTATCAGGTACTCCAATGACAGCAACATCCTGAATGTCAGGGTGTCCAAGAAGTAAAGCTTCCAGTTCTGCTGGGGCCACCTGGTTTACAAATAAACCATTTACAACTTCAACAACTTTTTCTAAATTAATGGAAATAATCATAAAATTATAGAGGGATATTGAAATAGGTTAGGGCAACCAGGTGACCTTGAGGAGTCTTTGTTAAATGGAATATGTAAGTAAACTATTTCTAATAATAAAGGAACAATATTATTTTTTTTTAAATATTTTAAGCAGGTCTTGGGAGTCACAATTTTGGTAGCTTCTGATGAAAACTTTTTTTGTCCTGATTGCACAACTTTTAACTTTTAAATGTTTTAATTGAAATGAAGAATTTATTAAATAGAAGTGATATCAGTAAATGAACTGAGCCTGATTATTTCTAACTTCCAATTTCTCTCAGTCACCCAATTCAATAATATGGTTTAACATTTGAACTACACTGAAAGATCATACTTGGGATCCCTTGTATTTGATTAACTCCTTGAGCCTGTCCTGTATGTAGACAAAACCATCATTTGAAATGTATCCAATATCACCTGTAACATAACAATAACCGTAGCATGAAAATTTAAGCATGTGTTCCTGCCCAAATACCATAATCCCTCCCTCTTTCTCCACTTAACATCTCTTCTCTAACATCTCTCCTCTAACACCTCTCCTCTTACATCTCTCCTCTAACATCTCTTCTCTAACACCTCTCCTCTAACATCTCTCCTCTAACATCTCTCCTCTAACATCTCTTCTCCAACATCTCTCCTCGAACATCTCTCCTCTAACATCTCTCCTCTAACATCTCTCCACCTCAAAACTCCAACACTTTGTCTCTTTATTAATAGTTTCATGTGATCCATGCAAGAGAAAGAAAGAAACAGCAACATAAATGATTACTCAGGAAGTCATAATCATCTAATCATGATTAATATGAAACAATTTTCTTTTATTTCCTCTAGCCCTATTTACTTTAGATAATTAATATTATTTTAGTGAATTAATATTAATCCAAATAGCTACCTGAATGTAAAAAAAAAAAAAGGTTATATCTAAAGATGTTACCTGTGTGCAACCATCCATCAGGATCTATCATCTCATCTGTTGCTTGTTTATTATTGTAGTATCCTTTCATCACTTGTGGACCTTTCACACAAAATTCACCAGATACTCCTGGTCCGAGTATTTTGTTGGTCTCCAAATCTACAATCTGTTTAATTTAAAATAAAGTGATTTTTTGGGGTAACTTTGAACATAATAATTATTTAGGTCAAAAACTATTTAGACATGCCCCATTTTTGATGTTAGACACTTAGTGGTAAAACTGCTGATAGATTATATTAGACATATTCATTTGAATGAGTAAAGCTATTTATAACTTAGCCTAGACGTGTTGGTTTGAATGGGTTCTTGAACTACCTTTCCTAAAGTATTTGCCACCATGGGTCCCACTGAACCTGGTCTTCCTGTCACCTCAAGATTGGTTACTGGACCGGTCTCTGTCATACCGAAACCTGGGAACGTATTGAATTTGTGTTAGACTAGCTTCCAAGTCATATGAAATTCTAAATGAACTACATTGACAAAATTAAAATAGAATATTACCTTGGGAAAGCATGGCACCACGATGCTGTCTCTTTAAAAATTCTTCAGTCAGCTCAGGACCCAAAGGTGCAGCACCACAGTAGACTTTCTTGAGGGATTTTAAATCAAATTTATCCACCAAGGGATGCTTAGCCAGGAACACTACCAGAGGCGGCACCAAATGAGCCCGGGTGATCTGTTAGAAGAAAAAGTATGTCAGTATATATAAAAATAGTATGCTTTAATGTTGAGGCAGTCATAGAAAGGGATTACATAATATACTTACACCGAATATCCTCAGTAAAACTTTTGATATTAAATGTGCACTTGTTAGTACACCATAACTGGAATGTTCAAAAATATTATCCTGCAAATCTCGTTATTAATTAGGGTGATGATCCACTTTATAAAACTATTGGATTAATTTAAAACAAGTTATTATTTAATACATTCTATGGTGTAAACAGTTAGCTGCAGTTGTTTGATGGATGCTTTCGTTTCAATCTAAATATATTATTACACTTAAAAATAGCCAGACTTATGTTTGGGAATATGAAAACATTTAAAGCCAACTATGGGATACAGAACACAGCTAGTGTTAAGGTGTAGTCTTTTTTTTAGGGAATATGAAAACATTTAAAGCCAACTATGGGATAAAGTGTACAGCTAATGTTTATATGTAGTGTGGTATAGGGAATATGAAGTCCAGGCCAAGGAGCCTGATCAGGATATAATCAATGTTTTATTAAAACCTAATAAAACTTAAAGCAAAGAATTTTGATAATTTGGATTTAAACTTGTCAAAAATAATACACATTTATAACTACACATAGACAGTTCTATATTAATCTATTTTTAGTTATGTGCAACTGTAATGGGAGCATTTAAACTGTAGCCCCAATTTATTAACTAATTTGGTCTCATTCAAAAACATGATTCAACTGACCTGTCTGTCTTGCAAACATCTAAGAAATGATTCAGGTTCAAACTTGGGCAGGTAGATGACAGAAGCCCCAGCGTATAGAACAGCAAATTGGACGACAATCATTCCATAGATGTGATACAAAGGGAGGAGACCAAGGCACCTGTCATCAGGAGTTACTTGAGTGCTTGTCCTTATAAAAAGCATTTTTTTTTAAAATTACATCATGTTTTTATTGAGGCTGACTACAAGTATTTCTGTCTGGCTCAAAAATATTGTTATCAATTTTAAAACCACTTCAATTAAACAGATATTCCCACATTTTGTTACACTCATGTGTTGTCATTGTTTTTGACACTGTCCATTTTATTATTTGGTCTTTTAATTAACTTGATTTATACCGCAGCTAGACCATATGTGTCTCTATAAAATGTATTCTGAATTGAGTAATGGACAGAATACATGTATTTTTTTTTATAAATTGTAATGTTGTTTCTTAATTAATTGTTTCCTAATCACTTGAGTTTAATAATTATTAATCAGATGTAAAGTTTATGTAACGATGGTTTATGGCACAACCTACTGGATCTGAATGCAGTTCACCATACAGTTGTAATGGGTCAGCATCACTCCCTTGGGTAGTCCAGTCGTCCCACTGGAGTAGGGGAGAGTAAACACATCTTCCGTGGGATTTATGTCCACATCAGGAAACGCTTTGCCGTCGTCATCAAGTAAAGTTTGGAAAGGTTGAAATCCTGGGGCTTCCCCAAACACAAACAACTTCTGGATCAATAAGTTGATGGAAAGAGGGTCAATTAGCCTTCCAAAGATTTTGTCACACAAAAACACACACACAAAAGTGAAGTTAATTAAAAGGATTTTTAAAAAAACAACAACCCCTCAAAACAAAGTTATCAATCCTTTAGATCCATTTTTCACAAACAAATTCTGAAATGGGTAGTGTATAATAACTTAACTCAGGGTTTATTATCTAACTCACATTGTTATTATTGTTTGTTTGTTTTTTTGGTGGTGGTGGTTGGGGAGGGTTGAAAAAAAGGGGGGTGAAAAGGGGGAGGGGGGGGGGCTGATGTGTGAAAATGACAAAGCAAATGAAATAAATGCATTCACTTTTCATTGGAATGATAAAAGAAGACAAAATGATTGAGATGGTTAGTCAAAAAATTATTTTCAGTCGCTCTTAAATTCTATACTATAAATAAAAGATACATAGGTTAATGTTAACTCTTTGCAGGCCAATGTTTTTTTTGTTGCTTTTTAGGTCATCTCACATAATGGGAAACCATAAAAAGAGTAGCCAATTAATACCCATCATGTTATATATTTAATTGTTCACAAATGAATGGGGATTCAATGTCTATAAAATGTGCTTGACATTGAGTGTGCTGTTTCTTTCAATCATGATTGATGTGTGAAAAATATTTTACATTTTAAAAACTTTTTTTAGACTCAACAACATTTTGTAAGATGGAACAAAAAACTATGGAAGAAATAGTTTAATATTTATTGGCATTTTATTCTGCAAAATAATATACAAAATTTTAAAAAAGAATTTTACAAATACAACCGTTGGTTTACTTTTAATAATTTGTTTTTGCAAAACATGCGTAAAGAGAGTTTTTTGTGGTTAAATTTAGACAAGTGATCTTACCACACAGAATTATTCAAGTACAAAGTTTTTAAAACTATTTTTTAAATATTTAAAAGTTCATATTTATTAAAATTCATTAAAATATATTATAACAACTAATGTGTGTTATTTTTACCTTTTTTAGTTATTGAAATTTTAATAAAAATAGAAGATAATTAAGCTAGAGTTTTCATGACTAAATCAGGCATAAACAAATACAAACACAGTCTAAGAGTCTTCTGAGCCTAGGGGATGTTCTAACAATAAACAAGTATGTCACACTTAGAAAGAAATGTTGAATCACATTTCAAACATTTAATTACCTTTACAGGCTGACACACTTTCTTTTCGAGTCAGTAACACTGCAGCAAGGAATTAGGTTCGTGTACATAAGTAAACAAAAACAAATGTTGAGTTCTGTTGGTATTATTTTCTTCCAGTTAGTATAGAGTTACTGTTTTTCTTCACTCATGTGATTGGCATTAGCATTGGTGTAGGCACAAATATTCAACATGATCTCCTGACAGAAAGAGTGTTCGAAGAAATTTCCTGTGGACGAAAAATAGTTTATTTTTAAATTGAATGTTAGGTTGACAAATTAGCAGAATTTATTGATCTAACACAGATAAATCAACAGTATAATAAGAGTTACAAAAATATAATATTTATAATATAATTTTAGGATATGATAAGTGACATATTTTTTGCCCCAACAAGTATCAAGCATAAAATCTTAAATATTTGGCCTATTGCTATAGCCTATATATCATTCATTAGTATTGCAATTATAATATCTAATATTCCTTACCTGGTTTTTAGTTTTTGCATATCAGTTCTAGTTGCCTGATTTTCAGAATCCAGAGTATTGAGACCATGTTTTCTTTTAGGTGTGGCCTGAGGGGGACCCTGGTTCACATCTTCATAAGTCAATTTGTTTGTTCCAAGTCAATTGTACTGATTAAGGTAAAGACAAAAAAATATTTTAAATATATAATTGCAAGGCTATATGAAATAAACTACCTAGTAACATATTTTAAAAAGAATAAATTAATAACTTCCATCATTTCCTCGTTAGAGTTGGGCAAAAGACAAAAACAACAAAAAGTAAAATAAAAAACAATGAAAACTAAAATTAGCTGTTTGATCAGCTGATTATGTAAACAAAAACTGTTATTTTTTATTTGTTTTGGGCAAGAGACAAAAACAACAAAAAGTAAAATAAAAAACAATGAAAACAAAAATCAGCTGTTTGATCAGCTGATTAGCATTATGTAAACAAAAACTGTTATTTTTTTATTTGTTCTTGTTTTTTTTAAAAGTCAAAACACGATTGAAAAATAAAATTATCATTACAAAATTGTAATTATAATTAGAAACCTTTAATTTAACTTTATAATATATTTTGTTGTTCAGATTATTTAGAAATGTTTATTTTAGTTGCCTAATCGAGTGGATCGCTAGACTTACTTTGTTATTGTTTGAAACTGTTCTTGTGTAGTGTGAAGAAACATTTACATCTTCGTCTTCATCTGATGCTTTTTTTTTTTCATTTTGATCTGTATCCCAATCATCAAAAGAGTCAATAAAGGATTGATCTCAGTCAATTTCAAGGTTTTCTAGACTCATTCTGATTTTTAAAATTATTATTTATTGAAGCAGCTAGCTCGATTCGAGTCGCGACAAGAAAACAATAGATGACGACATGACGTAATGGGAGTCACTTAGTCACTTCCTTGTTTGGTCACGTGATGAGAGTAAGCCATCACTAGGCTGCTACACACAACAAAAGATAACAGCTGATCTGCCATTAATTTTTAAGAAAATTTTTGTCTTCATCAGTGCTTCCCCAATGTCATGTTACTTATAAATTTTAACTTTCAAAATATTCTGGCATACACTTGTTTTTTTTAATGAAATATATAAATAATAAATGTGACAATAAATATACGTCAGTTATGATTAAAGGAAGAAAATTATTTCAAGAAAAATTTGTGAGCGATATTCGATGGGAACTTGAGCTCCGTGCCCATGACGTCATTTGCGTGTTTAATATTTGTGCAAGAGTCATTCCTCTTTATTTTATTGTTAATTTTAATTGGACGAAATGTCAGCNATAAATGTGACAATAAATATACGTCAGTTATGATTAAAGGAAGAAAATTATTTCAAGAAAAATTTGTGAGCGATATTCGATGGGAACTTGAGCTCCGTGCCCATGACGTCATTTGCGTGTTTAATATTTGTGCAAGAGTCATTCCTCTTTATTTTATTGTTAATTTTAATTGGACGAAATGTCAGCATACCCAATGACGTCATTTGCGTGTTTATTAAATAGGAAGGAATACTATAATAATCGATTGGAACAAGATTTCATGTGAATAATTAACGAAGATCCACTTTGTCAAGCAATTGTCTTAAATTTTTCTTTATCCTTAAGCGGAAATTTATGCAGGCTTATACCAATGTCCTTAACTTTACTGTTTGAACAGCCAAAAGCCGAACATTGCCTAGGTATCTTGAATTACTAGTTGTAGTGTGTAACGGGCTACTGTTGTCAAGCACTAGTGTGTTGCATACAGCCTCCCGGAAGTCTTACTCGTATTTACTCTCATCACGTGACAAAACAATTGACTAAGCGACTCCCATTAATTACTAGTTGTAGTGTGTAACGGGCTACTGTTGTCAAGCACTAGTGTGTTGCATACAGCCTCCCGGAAGTCTTACTCGTATTTACTCTCATCACGTGACAAAACAATTGACTAAGCGACTCCCATAAAGCAAATGCGTCTCGGTCGCAATAATTTAACAACACATTTTGTTTTATAAAAATTGATAATTATTATTAAAACTACCATTTTTATAAATTATATCCTTTTTATAACAATATCAATTTTTTTCTTTATTTAATAATTTTAAAAAACAACCAAAAAAAAACACTTTTTCTTTTAAAAGCTAGCTCAGCCCGTCCCTTTCTCACCCGGCGAAAACGCTAGATTTCTCTATCGTTGGCCCACACAGTGTCAATCTTTAACAAGTTTATTCATTTCACTTTTTACATACTTTCACTTTGTTGGGGAATTCCTTGTTGTCTAACGCAGCCTGTACAATTCCTGCTAGGGGTGCAATGGTGAATACTGCTTTAGTTCCACTGTGATTCAGCTGGCGACTTAGTTCCTCTGGGGAACAATGCAGACATGGGCTTGATCTTTATTTTAAACATCAAAGTAACAAAATAAGTGAACAGATAGTGTTGAAATTTAAATTTGATTATTGAACAACAGCGTTTAATAGTTAAACCGTTTTTTAAATTTCATTTACAAATTAATGAATGGAGTGACGAAATTCAGAAATGGCTGGCCTTCTTTATAACAGGAGTGAATGTCGGGTTGGCGGCATTAAACCAAATGGCTGCCCTTCAACTTACCAGGAGTGTATGTCGGATTGGCTGCAGTAAACCAAATCCCATTGGCAGCACACGCCAGCATCAGTATCGTGAAGTCGATGTGATTGCTTGAAAAGGCAATGATGACGTCACCCTTGAGATATCCCAGGCGATGTAGGGCACTGGCCACCTTGATGGACTTTTCTTTAATTTGGTTGTACGTGTATCTCCTGCCTGTCAGAAACTCTTCCTGGATAATATTTAGATGTGGATGTCATGTTGGTGAGCAAACGAGGTCTTTGTATGAACCCACATTAACTTTCATCTGCAAGCTTTTCCTTGTAAATGTAAAATCTCACTTACATATTGTCTTTTTAAATGTCACACATCTCTTACCTGTGATAGCTCATCTTTGTAAATGTCGCATATCTCAAACATAAACTGGTGGAAGGGGACATTAGTTGGGATGTTAATGTCCGGTATATTACTTCTGATGGTGTTGTCCGGGTTGATCAAAGATGACGTAGACATTTGACGGTGCTGGTTTGTGGCACAAGACGTCACGATACCAGAAACTTTGGACAGTGTTATCTTATGATGGTGTTGATGCATTCTTAGGGAACAACTCAAAATTCGTCTGAGCGAACGGCACACGACATTCCTCACTGTTGCCATCTATACAAAAAAATTATGGACAAAATAGCTTTATTGAATTGTTGTACTTAACATAAAATATAACACAAAGTTGACACACTTCAACCCATTGAAGTGACTTGCACGTATCGCCGTTTGTTCTTTTATGGGTTATGATTGTTATCTCAAATCCACTGGATACTCTTAGAAACTTTTCTAATCATTTTCTTGATGTCTGGAAGTGGTATCCGTAGGATAAGCCCTATCATTGTATCCATAGGATAAGCCCTGTCATTTTTTTCCAGTGCCTGTGTTCAGCATCTTCTCGGGACGTCTTCGTTCATTCATTGAGGAGCTACGGTCACTGAGTACAATAATAGTAGTTGTCAACGAATCTTTGATGAAACACACAGCATGCATGGTCTGTTTCCGTTGTCGAATTCCGTATTCCGCTGCATACTTGGCAGGTTCGATCCCGGTGCTGTCGTGCACGTGCACGGGCCTTTAGGGTGATGGTGGTGAAATGCTACGTGACTGTGATGACGGTGCTAAAGTACCGGGGAATTGAGTAGGCAATGTTGACATGCTTGTCAGTTGGGATTTCAAAGCTACGAATCACTTCCGTTTCAAAATGTCGCATTTCTCAGAAATTGGGCTGCGGGTGACGGAAATTGTGTCAACTTTTTCAAGCGTCTGTTGACATATTACTACATCAACCTTGGTGCGCCATCTTGTCCATGCCGGTCATTCTGGCCTAGTTAATAAGTCTTCTGGTGTAGGCTGGTGTCAGCTTTTGAAAAATCTTGTCGATGCCGGTCATTCTGGCCTAGTTAATATGTCTTCGGGTGTAGGCTGGTGTCAGCTTTTGAAAATATTTTTTTTTTTTTGGCCAATGGGATGTTTCCTCGGTTGTATTTGTTATAATTTATTCAGTTGGAATAGCTACTGATCTATCGTTACATTTGATTGTGGCACCGGCTGACATTAGGGGGCAGCGGCGTAGCGAGGGTGTTTGGCGCCCGGGGACAAGATTCGCGCCCGGGGACAAGATCCATTTTAAAGCGCCCCTTTTTCTTTTTTCAACTCTCAAACCCATTATTTTCATCAATAAAATAACATTAAGCACATTTTGGCGCCCCTAAATACCTGGCACCCGGGGACATCTGTCCCCCCCTGCACGCCCTTCGCTACGCCTCTGTAGGGGGGCGTCCATTAATTATGTCAACAAAAATTAAGTGCTTAATGGTTAGATGGGGATGATGTTGACCTGTCTGGTATAACAGTTCCACAACATGAAAATGATAAATCAGCTACCAATAGACTATGCCCATCATTGGTGTCATTTCAGGTTTTTTTCAGGGGGAAGGGGGCAAAACCAAAACTTGGTCGGCTTGTTAAGTTGTTTATTACTGGAGCTGCCACAGTACATAGCAATTTAAATAAAACCTGCAAATTCAGAAAGGGGGGAGGGGGACTAATGCCCCCCTGCCCTACCAAAATGATGCCCATTGTTACGATAGAGCAACATCTGGGTACTCCATGGGAAGATGATAGCAGCTAGAAACTATACTATAATTGACAACTTTACTGACATAAATCATATTTATACCACAAAAAATTTCTTAAAATTTTGTGTCATTAAAATAGATGAGCACAAAGTAAAATGTATTTATAAATTAATTTATATTATAATTCATTTTTTTTTTTGTGGTGGAGTGGGTGAGAAAATGTTGACATAATTAAATAGGGGGGGGGGGTCATTGAAAATTTGACTGTTGTTGACACGGGGGGGGGTCAAAAATTGCCTAAAAATTGTTGACATAATTAATGGACGCCCCCTAAGTGGCAGAGTAATCTATACAATATAACGTAAGGAATGATAACTTTCATACATTTCAATGTGTTAATAAATAACGTAACATAATTTTAGTTCATTTTTCTACTGGGTGAATGTAATAAAAGAATCCATCTATGAGGATGAACATAACATAGGTAGTTTTGTTAGATACAAGAAATTGTTTGTTTAAAAAAAATAAATGCGTCAGAGGAAGAAAACGAGTAACAAAAAGTCTACACAGTGAAAATTCCACATGGAAAAAAGAATGATAAAATGCGCTCGTAGTCTGTCATTGACTTAGAGAATACCTAAGGAAAATCCATGATAATTATAGAATGATTGAAGGAGTCGATATGTGTAAGATCGACTGACAAAATAAAAAAAAAAAA
>CAXITT010000735.1:319608-360655 GCA_964033795.1 Lymnaea stagnalis | reverse complement strand
TTAATTATTTAAATAAAAATACACAAACAAAAAGGTTGGAGTAAAAATGGGACAGTGGATATCAATACAATTAATGAGCAAATAAAATTCAACAGAATTTTTTTTCTGCTGCAAATCAAAATGCATAAAAGCTATTCTTTTCTTTAAGGCGGCAACAATTAGCAATGGAAGCAAATAGAACTGTCTGTGTCTTCCGCACCACAATGGGTGCATTAATCCCCGGTTAAGAACCACTGTTCCCTGAAAATGGTTTCTGACACAGGTGAAGTAATTCGTTGTCCATGCGAGGTGATTTTTTTTCAAGGGTTTGTAAAGTAAAGTGGTGGACTGAAGAATGGTGGTGTTTTTTTTAAGGAGGGGGTGGTTTGCAGAGATTTGAGGCCAATTGGAAGTGGGGTGGATTAACCGGTCGAAAATCGGCAAGATTTGCGTGACGTCATTTATAGATTGTTCTCTCTCTCTCCTCCCCCCCCCCCCCCCAATAAGGACAACACGATCTCTAAACGGCCTGACTCGTGATGAGTGTCAGGCTAGTAGAATCTGTCAACGGCCTGACTTGTGATGAGTGTCAGGCTAGTAGAATCTGTCAACGGCCTGATTTTTTATGAATGCCACGTTAGTAGAGTCTCTAGAGGGCCTGACTTTTGATGAATGCAAAGTTAGTAGAATCATGTAGTTGGATTTACTTTCTTCTCTTTTCTTTATTCCTTGGAACTCCTTCTGAAGAAATGTCAACAGTTACAATTTAAAATTGACCAGTTTATATTGTACTCATGTGCTTGATGCCCCTCGGTCTTCTTTCAATACAATCATTTCAACAAAAAAAAAGTATTATCGTTGCAGTGGACTGACATTAATAAATGTCACACCAAGTGGATCGCAGATGGCAGTCTGTTCCTGGGTAAGTTACACTTTCAGCTTACACGATGTGTCCTGATGCCCGTATTGTAATAGAGTCAGAATTAGTGAGAATGATTTTTTTTTTAATATTCTCAACGATTATGTATTGTAACAGAGTCCACTAATTACTTTATTGATTGGTTGAATTACCTCAGCCTGGGGCAGGGTTGACAAGCTAGGGTGCCCGCACCCCGACTGAGATCACATGCAGGATTTACCAACCCTGGGTGTCCGCACTCCAAGTGAGGTGCCATAGAAACAGGGTGCGCGCACTCCCAGTGAAGTGCCAGACACCCAGGTAGCCCGCACCCCCAGTGAAGTGCCAAGCAGGGCGTGCCAGCCCAGGGTGCCCTGCACTCCCAGTGAAGTGCCAAGCAGGGCGTGCCAGCCCAGGGTGCCCTGCACTCCCAGTGAGGTGCCAGGTACCATTTCAGAGGGGTTGGAAGGAAAAAGTAATTACAATCACAGAGCAACAACTGACATTAAAGTTAAGAAAAAAAATGTTGTTGTTCTTTTTGTTTTTGTTTTTCATTTACATTTTATTTTTATTTAATAAGTTATACGTTTATCTTCTAAGTTCTACATTTCTCATTTAAATTAATTTGGTTCAAAATAAACAATTGCATTTTCTTTTCTATTTTTCCAATTGCTTGGTTAATTTGGTAGGAGGAGAGAAACACTATCCAACAATCATAGGAGGAGAGAAACACTATCCAACAAATCATAGGAGGAGAGAAACACTATCCAACAAATCATAGGAGGAGAGAAACACTATCCAACAAATCATAGGAGGAGAGAAACACTATCCAACAAATCATAGGAGGAGAGAAACACTATCCAACAATCCTCCTATGATTTCTCTCCTCCTATGATGAGAAACACTATCCAACAAATCATAGGAGGAGAGAAACACTATCCAACAAATCATAGGAGGATAGAAACACTATCCAACAAATCATAGGAGGAGAGAAACACTATCCAACAAATCATAGGAGGAGAGAAACACTATCCAACAAATCATAGGAGGAGAGAAACACTATCCAACAAATCACAGGAGGAGAGAAACACTATCCAACAAATCATAGGAGGAGAGAAACACTATCCAACAAATCATAGGAGGAGAGAAACACTATTCAACAAATCATAGGAGGAGAGAAACACTATCCAGCAAATCACAGGAGGAGAGAAACACTATCCAACAAATCATAGGAGGTGCAGAATATATCTGTTAAAATGTGTGAACCCCTGGGTTAACGTTGTTGTAGCAAAACAGAATTTTCAAACATAAGTTTACGAATCTATAGAGTCATTTAAGCACATAAGTTTACGAATCTATAGAGTCATTTAAGTACATCAGTTTACGAATCTATAATAGTCATTTAAGCACATAAGTTTACGAATCTATAGAGTCATTTAAGCACATCAGTTTACGAATCTATAAGAGGGGTAATAAGGGGAGAGACTGCAATCAGGTTAGTACAAAATAAAATGAGTAAAACAGAGTAGGGTTAAACCTGAAAAAATAAACGCAACAAAACAGCGAACGTGTCGGCAGAAAGCCTTCGTCAGCGAACAAAACAACAGAAAAAACGTTATAAAAATAAGAAATAGCACTTAGCTGGTAAGTAGTATCTGTAGGCAGCAATAGAAGTGTGGTCAGACACTAGCGAGACACTTCTATTGCTGCCCACAGATACTACTTACCAGCTAAGTGCTATTTCTTATTTTTATAACGTTTTTTCTGTTGTTTTGTTCGCTGACGAAGGCTTTCTGCCGACACGTTCGCTGTTTTGTTGTAGACACTTCTATTGCTGCCCACAGATACTACTTACCAGCTAAGTGCTATTTCTTATTTTTATAACGTTTTTTCTGTTGTTTTGTTCGCTGACGAAGGCTTTCTGCCGACACGTTCGCTGTTTTGTTGCGTTTATTTTTTCAGGTTTAACCCTACTCTGTTTTACTCATTTTATTTCGAATCTATAGAGTCATTTAAGCACATAAGTTTACGAATCTATAGAGTCATTTAAGCACATAAGTTTACGAATCTATAGAGTCATTTAAGGACTATAAGTGTGGCATACGTGTGTTACTTCATGAATTAAGCTCTCGATAATCTGATCCGTTAAAGTCTAAGAGCGTCAAGAAAAGTAATTTATATTAGCAAATACCGCAAAGAGTCAAAAGAGAATTGTTAATAAACTTACTTGCACAATCTTGTCAACGACAAGTTCTGTTTCGTTGCTGGAGACGAGACCAGGTTCTTCAAACCCTGGGCAAATTCGTTCTGCCCTGTAAACAAGATGTGGTTTGTAGATGACTGGACTCGCGACTTGGTAGGTCGAGTGGTGCGTGGTACATGTACCGTGTTTCCAAACAGAGAGACGACATGTTTCACGGAGACCATACAAGAATTCCAACACGCGTCCCACTTACCGTGACTTACATTATGTTTAATATGTGATGGTTAGCACAGGAGATCTATGCGCGTGTATGTATGCGTAGCGAGACATTTTGCGATATGGGACAACACATTGAGGAAACTAGGTCACTATTAAATGGGCAAGACCGGGGCTCGTGAAGTTACAGCTCGCGGGTCAGGCCCTGATCCACCAGAGCTCGTTAATCCAGCCCACCTAGCCACCGTATGGGTACCTGGTTGACAGTGCAAATATGTACCGGACATTTATCGTCTGATTAGCTTTAATTGCCTATGAAAGACGAATAGGTTTATGTTGGGTAGTGGTTGTTTTCTTCTTATTGTTATTGCTGTTTTTTAAATTTTTGCAACTACAACTGAGATATGTGAAGTGCGCATTCAACTAAGATTTAAGCAGTGTGCATACAAATAAGATATGTGCAGTATGCATATAACTGAGATGAGTGCAGTGTACATATTCTGAGGCGTGTGCAGTGTGCATATAACTGAGATAAGTGCAGTGTACATATAACTGAGGCGTGTCCAGTGTGCATATAACTGAGATAAGTGCAGTGTACATATAACTGAGGTGTGTCCAGTGTGCATATAACTGAGATAAGTGCAGTGTACATATAACTGAGATAAGTGCAGTGTGCATATAACTGAGGCATGTGCAGTGCGCATATAACTGAGATAAGTGCAGTGTACATATAACTGAAATAAGTGCAGTGTACATATAACTGAGATAAGTGCAGTGTACATATAACTCAGGCGTGTCCAGTGTGCATATAACTGAGATAAGTGCAGTGTACATATAACTGAGGTATGTGCAGTGTGCATATAACTGAGGCGTGTGCAGTTTGCATATAACTGAGATAAGTGCAGTGTACATATAACTGAGGCGTGTGCAGTGTGCATATAACTGAGATAAGTGCAGTATACATATATCTGAGGCATGTGCAGTGTACATATAACTGAGGCGTGTGCAGTGTGCATATAACTGAGGCGTGTGCAGTGTGCATATAACTGAGGCATGTGCAGTGTGCATATAACTGAGATAAGTGCAGTGTACATATAACTGAGTTATGTGCAGTGTACATATAACTGAGGCGTGTGCATATAACTGAGATAAGTGCAGTGTACATATAACTGAGATAAGTGTAGTGTACATATAACTGAGGTATGTGCAGTGTACATATAACTGAGGCGTGTGCAGTGTGCATATACCAGTCTGCATTCTGCATATAACTGTAATATGTGCGGTGTTCATTCAACAGATATGTGCAATGTGCATATTCTGTGACATGTGCAATGTATATATAACTGAGATATGTACAGTGTTCATTCAAATGACATATGTGCGTTGTGCATATAAATGAGATATGCGCAGTGTGCATATATAACTGTGATATTTGGGTTGTATTTATAACTGAAATATGGTCAGTGGGCATACAAATGAGATATGTGCCATCTAAATAGAATTGAAATATGTGCAGTTAGCATAGAACTGAGATATGTGCAGCGTACATAGAATTCGTTCATATTTTTTGCAAATTATTGTCCGGCCCCCGACAGTGTCTTATGGATACTTATCCGGCCCCTGACAGTGTCAAATCACAGTGCATGATCCAGGCCCCTTGTTTAAAAAGTTCGAGCACCCCTGGACAAGAAAGCTAGACTGTATTTACTGCATTACTGGGCCGACTTCGCTAGTTGCAGCAAGGTCTCACAGATATGGTTCATCTCATGTAGATAAAGAAGACCGAAGAATGACATTACTAGAAATTGTGTCAAGGTTATAGCTTTTTTTTTTTGGTTTTTTTGTTGTTGTTGCTGTTTTTTCCCCAATGTTCTAAACCACTTTACAATACCGACAACATCTGAATTGGTTTGAATCTCCGACGAAAATGCCACGTCTTGTGATATCAAATTTTACAAAAATAAAAAAAATAAAAAAATTGTCGATTGTTTGTATTTTTTGCCATTTTAGTTTTGTTACTGGGTGTAAGTTTAAAAGCTGTCGAGAAAAAACGGGGAGGGGGTGGATGAAAGCCCCCATTTTTTTTTTTTACCACTTCATGTTAATGTATCAATTCATTGTAATGTAATTTATCCATCACGTCATATATTATTTTAAAAAAAAAATATTGAAAATAAAAATAAAAAAAAAATAAATGAGGCCACACTTTTTCCACCACAAAAATCCCCCCCCCCCCCAAAAAAAAAACAACCCACCTACTCCGGCTTCATGTCGTTACAAATCTTTGATAAGCCATTCTGAGTAGTGACGGCGGACATGTCACACGGTCACGGTTCACTGATTCTTTACACAAATACGAACATCAAAACTTGCACGTCTATTGATGGTAGCTCTGGATTAGAATATTTTTTTTTGATGTTGTTGTGTTGTTTGGTTGGTTGGTTGTTTTTATTATACATTTTTGTCATTGTGCTCAGATGACTTGAGTTCATACCCTAAATTACAGCATTTATTTTTTATACTTTGAAAAAATATATGTGTGGGGGAGAGGGCTTTATTGTTGTTGATTTTGGTGGGGTTGTTTGTTTTTGTTTTTTTTTTGGGGGGGGGGGGGCTGGGGCAGTGTGGGCCACTATTTAGTTTTTTTGACCAGGCCGCACAAAATACGGCCCAGAAGGGGGGGGGGTATTTAATTAATTTTTTTTTTTTGGTGGGGGGGGCATGGGCGCCCGCAAGAAACTTTGGGGGGGGGGGGCAAACATTTTTTAGTAATGTTTTAATATAGTTTTAATTTACTGTAGCGTATTTGTATGGTGAACGAACGGACAGGACATCAGCTTAGTTACTTTCTCTTTATTTTCTCTTTACTTTAATACATTTTTGGTCTATTTTTGTCTAAAAAATTTGTATCCAATCAATCCAGGGGGGGGGGCAAGTGCCCCCCCTTGCCCCTACCTGCGGGCGTCCATGGTGTGTACATATTTATGTGGACACCACTATCGTTAAACACGATCATATTGTAGTTGTAAAAATAGGTTTTAAGAATCGCTTTTAAAATAATACAATTTCTTCATACCTATGTCGGAAATTACAGTTCAAGAACTGACACTTTGCGCGCACATTTATTGAAGTATATCCATGCCTCAAAACTCAATAAAGTTTGGTAATTTAAAATAAAACCAGGAACTCTCTTTTTTGACAAAGTTCTGTCTTCACATTTCAAGGGCAACGAATTTAACATGGGGTGGTGGTTGCATATTTTCAAAAGTTTTTAACAACTGCGTGACGTCGTATCCCTCAAAGCAAATAGTGCAAACGCAAACAAAAAACAACATATGGACTTGAATATGGGTCCATTGATCATTTAAAATGAAATGAAATTGTTTAGTTTTTTCCATTTTCTGTCTTTAAATATCATAGGCAAGGAATATAAAGTACCTTTAAAGGGTGGGATAGTGGCTGGAGGCATTTTAAAGTCAACATCTCTAAGCCCGATTATGTTATAAATTTATATCTTAATAAAGATTTATAAGTGAAATAAATATATATGTTCTTTTTTTTTTTTAAAAAAACCTCAACATAGGTGCAGGTAGTCTATTATTTTTTTTTAGATATAAGAATTCTGTGCTTTAATATTTCCAGAAAATCTATTTCAGGAGCGGGCAATAGGTTGGATACATTTTGAAAGGAGATACCAATATATAAAATACATTTAATGTCCCAGATATTTAAACTGGTGAATAGATGGGTTTCTTAAATTTAAGGACAAATATGTTTTTTTGATTTTTGAGAAAAAAAAAAGTGTTTTCTTTGTAATTCAGTGGCATGAATAGGGCTGGGTAGTCCTGTACTGTAGACCAGATAAGAGTGGTGTCCTCTGACCGGCATCGGTCTGCAAGCCTTACGTTGTCAGTCCGCATGAAAGTCTTACATTGCCGGTCCGCATGAAAGTCTTACATTGCCGGTCCGCATGAAAGTCTTACGTTGCCGGTCCGCATGAAAGTCTTACGTTGCCGGTCCGCATGAAAGTCTTACGTTGTCAGTCCGCATGAAAGTCTTACATTGCCGGTCCACATGAAAGTCTTACATTGCCGGTCCACATGAAAGTCTTACATTGCCGGTCCGCATGAAAGTCTTACATTGCCAGTCCACATGAAAGTCTTACATTGCCGGTCCGCATGAACGTCTTTCTTTGCCGGTCCGCATGAAAGTCTTACGTTGTCAGTCGGGATGAAAGTCTTACATTGCCGGTCCGCATGAACGTCTTTCTCTGCCGGTCCGCATGAAAGTCTTACGTTGTCAGTCGGGATGAAAGTCTTACATTGCCGGTCCGCATGAAAGTCTTACATTGCCGGTCCACATGAAAGTCTTACATTGCCGGTCCGCGTGAACGTCTTTCTTTGCCGGTCCGCATGATGAAAGTCTTACGTTGTCAGTCCGCATGAAAGTCTTACGTTGCCGGTCCGCACAACAAATTAATTTTTAAATTAATATATCTGACACCGGTCACTGGTGCATTTCGAATCTTGTCCACCTAAAAGTTTGAGAAACCCTGGTAGAGACCATTAACGGTCTTATGCTCATGTGGGTCACCGTGCTCTGTTGACGGCGACCCAGTTTTGAGCGTAACCCTTTCTGTTAGACAATGTTAAAACAAGACGCTTTGACGTCCCTCGACGTTGTGATGCTGCCGACCTTAGCAGCTGGTGTTTTAACAGTTTGATGTTTTTACCCCCCCCCCCCAAATTATACACAAATGTTCACAAATATACACCAATATACACCAATATACATGGAAACGAAGAAATCCAATGAAGCCAACCATAAGATAGATATATTTCCCATGTCCTTTCACGTTAACATTTTTACCATTTTTAGACTAAAAATAATGAAAATAAACTATCGCTATATTATCTAGATTTTATTTTTTTCCTCAGTTTAGTCAAAACCATGTTACAGAATAAAATACAGTTCTGATCACCACATTATACATTTCCTCGATATAGCTTTTATGGCTTTTTGCAGGTCCCATGTGTTTGTTATTGTGAAGGCCGCTGACTTTTCCATTACCCCATCCGAGGTAGACGTGATAACATCGAAGCTTGCCTATTTGAATCCTAACACAGCTTGGCAAAATACTTTCGCACCGTAGGTGTCCATGCAGCAGTCGAAGAACACCCTGAAGTTGACTGTGGCCATCCTCAGCGTGCACTGGAGCGAAAGGAAAGGATAAATCAAATGGAATCTATGCATGAGTCTATTACTGGGGTCTTTATATGGATCTTTGTGTGTGTCTGCTTATGGGTCAAAACAGATCTTTCACATGGCATTATAGGTGGGCCTCTACACGAATCTATACATGGTTCTCTCTCTTTACATAGGTACATACACTGGTCAATACTTGGGTATATGCACTGGTCAATACGTGGGTATATACACTGGTCAATACTTGGGTATATACAGTGGTCAATACATGGGTATATACACTGGTCAATACATGGGTATATACACTGGTCAATACTTGGGTATATGCACTGGTCAATACATGGTTCTCTCTCAACATTTGTCGCTGCATGGGTCAATACATGGGTCTGCATATGGGGCCTATTCATGTGTCTCGTAACCTTTGCTTCCTGTACTGAATTCACTGTTACTGTTATAACTTGTCAATAGCTGAGCGGATGCCTCAGTAAATATCAGTTTAGGGGACGGAGGTTAACTGCTCCATATTTCTTCAACTGTTATACTACGAAATCCAAGAATTCACATATAACTTATTTATATGTAACACTCCACAGAATAAGGTTCACATCTGATGTATAATAGAATGATGATTTAATACAGCGCATTCATAATGCACCCATTGGTATTTAGACAATATCATGATACCAAATCTTCCCAATTGCTGCTTCATTCAATGCAACATGGCTGTCTGATTAGTTCCTCAGTATTTATATTTATATCTATATGTACCACTACACTGACACGAAATAGTGCTTTTCACTCGGCTGCAAATAAACATTTAAAAAATCATTATGTTACATATTTATGCATGGTTCTTTACATGAGTCGACATATGGGTCACTACGTGGTTCTATACATGAGTCTTCATATGGTTCTCTACATGGTTCCATATATGGGTCTATGCATGGCTCTTTACATGGTTGTATATATGGTTCTATACATGGTTCTATATTTTGGTCAATATTACGGTCGACAAATAAGCCTATGCTTGTTTGAATACCTGGACCAATACATGGCCTTACACTGACTTGGGTCTACATATTGGTCTCTACATGTGTTTATACACGGGTCTGTACATGGGTCTACAGATGTGTCTATGCATGTGTCTCATATGTCTCTAAAAGTGGATCTGACGATAGATCTATACTTGGGTCTACATGTACATCTTTGTCTGGGTCTTCATACGTCCCTACATGTGTGTCTGAAGATAGATCTATACATGGGTTTTTAATGGTACTCTACATTGATCTATTCATCGGTCAATTTATGGTTCTCTTGAAAATGTGAAATGAATAAAAACAAGAACCGAGTGTTTAATTCGGAATAATTTGAATTCATCCATTTAATTAATTATCAAAACAGCATTTTTTTAGTGTTCTTTTTTTAAAGTATCTTCTAAAAATGATTTCTCATCAAGAACTGCGTCTGTCGTTACAGAAACGTATTTACCTGCTCACAAAGACGAGAGATATCCCTGCTTCTTGTGCACTCGTTGTCCTCATATGTTGGGGGAATTAGTTCGGAACTTTCATGAATTACAGCGGAGAGTGAGGTAGTGACCAGAAGAAGCTTGATGGTTACGCCGGACGTCATCTGAGGAGTGAGCAGGGAGTGAGTTTGGGAGTGAGTTGGGAGTGAGATGGGGGTGAGCAGGTAGTGAGCTGGGAGTGAGCAGGTAGTGAGCTGGGAGTGAGCTGGGAGTGAGTTGGGAGTGAGCAGGGAGTGGGTTAGGAGCAGGATTCGTGAATTAGGTGCAGATAAGTGAGCTAGGGTGAGTTGTATTGATTTAGGGCCATGACTAGCGTGGACGGAATGTGGAAGGGATTGGTGAGATAGAGTTAGTGAGTTAGTTTAGGGTAGTGAGAATAAGGGGTGGATAGTATGTAAGGGTTAGTGAGTAAGCATTAGCGAGCTGGGGAAGGGGCTGGTGAGTTAGGGTAATAGAACTAGCATTAGTGAGATGGGGAAAGGGTTCGTGTGTTAGGGTAATAGAACTAGCATTAGTGAGATGGGGAAAGGGTTCGTGAGTTAGGGTAATAGAACTAGCATTAGTGAGATGGGGAAAGGGTTAGTGAGTTGTGGTTATTGTTATTGAGTTCAGGGTTGATTTCGTGGGTTTCATAACCTGGTAATGAACATATAATATTCGAACTAAAATCACAATCTAACACGTGTAGACCTCCGGTGTTTAGCTCAATGGCATAGCTGTGCTTCTTTAGCTTAATGGTTAAGCTGTGCTTCTTTAGCTTAATGGCATAGCTGTGCTTCTTAAGCTTAATGGCATTTCTGTGGTTCTTTAGCTTAATGGCATAGCTGTGGTTCTTTAGCTTAATGGTTAAGCTGTGTTTCTTTAGCTTAATGGCATAGCTGTGCTTCTTAAGCTCCATGGCATAGCTGTGGTTCTTTAGCTTAATGGTTAAGCTGTGTTTCTTTAGCTTAATGGCATAGCTGTGCTTCTTTAGCTTCATGGCATAGCTGTGGTTCTTTAGCTTAATGGTTAAGCTGTGTTTCTTTAGCTTAATGGCATAGCTGTGCTTCTTAAGCTTCATGGCATAGCTGTGGTTCTTTAGCTTAATGGTTAAGCTGTGTTTCTTTAGCTTAATGGCATAGCTGTGCTTCTTAAGCTTAATGGCATAGCTGTGGGTCTTTAGCTTAATGGTTAAGCTGTGGTTCTTTAGCTTAATGGTTAAGCTGTGTTTCTTTAGCTTAATGGCATAGCTGTGCTTCTTAAGCTTAATGGCATAGCTGTGGTTCTTTAGCTTAATGGTTAAGCTGTGGTTCTTTAGCTTAGTGGCATAGCTGTGGTTCTTTAGCTAAATGGCATAGCTTTGTTTCTTTAGCTAAATGGCATAGCTGTGTTTCTTTCGCTTAATGGTTAAGCTGTGTTTCTTTAGCTTAATGGTTAAGCTGTGGTTCTTTAGCTTAATGGTTAAGCTGTGTTTCTTTAGCTTAATGGCATAGCTGTGTTTCTTTAGCTTAATGGTTAAGCTGTGGTTCTTTAGCTTAATGGCATAGCTGTGGTTCTTTAGCCAAATGGCATAACTGTGTTTCTTTAGCTTAATGGTTAAGCTGTGGTTCTTTAGCTTAATGGTTAAGCTGTGGTTCTTTAGCTAAATGGCACAATTATATATGTCTTTGGGTGTGATGTTTTGGTCTACTGGACATATCTGTCTTTGGGTGTGATGTTTTGGTCTACTGTACATATCTGTCTTTGGGTGTGATGTTTTGGCCTACTGTACATATCTGTCTTTGGGTGTGATGTTTTGGCCTACTGTACATATGTGTCTTTGGGTGTGATGTTTTGGCCTACTGTACATATCTGTCTTTGGGTGTGATGTTTTGGCCTACTGTACATATCTGTCTTTGGGTGTGATGTTTTGGCCTACTGTACATATCTGTCTTTGGGTGTGATGTTTTGGCCTACTGTACATATGTGTCTTTGGGTGTGATGTTTTGGCCTACTGTACATATGTGTCTTTGGGTGTGATGTTTTGGCCTACTGTACATATCTGTCTTTGGGTGTGATGTTTTGGCCTACTGTACATATCTGTCTTAGGGTGTGTTGTTTTGGTCTACTGTACATATCTGTCTTTGGGTGTGATGTTTTGGCCTACTGTACATATCTGTCTTTGGGTGTGATGTTTTGGCCTACTGTACATATGTGTCTTTGGGTGTGATGTTTTGGTCTACTGTACATATGTGTCTTTGGGTGTGATGTTTTGGCCTACTGTACATATGTGTCTTTGGGTGTGATGTTTTGGCCTACTGTACATATGTGTCTTTGGGTGTGATGTTTTGGCCTACTGTACATATCTGTCTTTGGGTGTGATGTTTTTGGCGTAATGGATATATATGTCTTTGCATGTGATGTTTTGGCCTCCTGTATATTTATGTCTTTCTGTGTGTTGTTTTGGCATACTATCACATTGCTACCATTCTGCATCTGTGTCACCGGGTTGCAGTTTGACTTTTAACGATTTTCTTGATAATCATCATTATCATTCATTATGGACAATTGAATGTGTTGCAGCCGATTAGCATTCACTTATCAACACATTGGTTAAAATTTCTTCTCGACAATCATTCAAAGAAGTCTGTGTCAAAATAAGTCGAAATGTATTCAACATTTTGTCAGCCACCTCGAAAGTAGTGTGTCATGTTCGTGATTTGCACTTCACTGTTATCCTCTACGTAAAACTATCTCCTCATGTAAATAACCCATCGCGTACTAGTTAACGCAGTCACACATCCAAATGTTCAATAAAACAATTTACTTTATTACCAAGTTTACTATAACATAATTTATGATATTACCAAAAATACAACAACATCCAAAATTAAATAATAGATGACCAAGTCAAAAATAAAATAATCCACTATATTACCACAACTATAATAAAAATAATTTACTATATTACCAAGTCTAAAATAAAATAGTTTACTATATTACCAAGTCTACAATAGAATAATTCACTATTTTACCAAGTCTAAAATAAAAATAATTTACTATATTACCAAGTCTATAATAAAATAATTTACTATGTTACCAAGTATAAAATAAAATAATTTACTATATTACCAAGTCTAAAATAAAATAATTTACTATATTACCACGTCTAAAGTATTCCAAAACAATCGAGGGTATGACAAGTATTTGTTTATTTTCTTCTATTTCTGCCAGTTCACTTCCTTCTATAGCTGCCTTTTTACTTTGAACCTTTGTTGTGGGGTGGAGCTGGTTAAAATTCTAAACACCCCGAACTCAAAAAATCAATCAACATTTTCTGATGTATAAAATGTTTAAACTATTTAGGTGGTTTTTTTAAATTTAGATTATTTTTTATTATGCACAAAATAAAAGAATAACAATTTTAGATTTAAACAAGCCTTGTTGGAAATTCTGAGAAACAATAGCAAATGCTTCAAAGTGCCTCAGTGCAACACAGTGCAGTATCAACAATATTTCTTCCCGCGAGCAATAATAGCACGGAACCACCTGAACGATGCCACTGTGAACTCGACATCGGTCGAAAGCTTCAAGGCTGCCGTGGCATCAGCTAGGAGCTGTTAGAATAGCGACATCATACCCCCCAACCGTTGCAAAGATGCCAGTACATGGATTCAGCAACGAAACATTACCAGAACCAGAACCTACTCGGCTCTTTTCAACTAAAAATTAAAAATAATATTCTATGTTGTTGCTATTCCAGTCACCTATCAGCTACGATGCTGGTACAGGACTATCGAATACCCATGTCAATACCCTGGGCCATAATATAAACTAAAAACTTAGCATACCTAACACCCTCCAACCTCCACCTACCACCCCCCCCCCCCAAAAAAAAAAAAATTAATCTTAAAAAAAACCATTTTTGATTTTTTGGTGACAATCTTTTTTGGAAGATGCATAGAGTAGGGTTTTACATATTCCCTGATTTGGTTTAAATTTCTTATAATCCCATTTAAAGTATTCCAGTATTCCATCTGTCTTGTATATTGATATCAATTTAGTTAAAACAAAAAAAAAATGGAGCATATTTTGATTAGTCGATTAATCGGATTTTTTTATATTTTTTAAAAAGACAAATTACAGATGAATCGGGAAAAATTAGTTAATTTAATTTAATTATCGACTGTCTGTTGTATAATTGGCGCGACCCTAATATCCCGTATTAAATTGAGAAAATAACAGTTTTCCCAGCTGCCTGGAGCGGAACGCAGAGCCGGAACAATGCAAGAAATAACCAAAAATGTGTCCGGAACTTAGCTCAATCTAATAAGACGTATCCACAACCCTGCTTTGAAACCCTATACGCCAAGTTTTGTGCTCGCGTTCATCATCTAAAAATGCAAGTATTAAAAACAGCTATACACTTTGAGAAAAACATACATTTTTTTTTAATTAACAGAAGTAACCAAAACGTATGTCATTTCGTCCACATATGAGCTAATTGTGATTTTTTCATTTATTTTTTTTAAATCTGTAACGCTAAATTCAATAGAAGTAGAATTATACCTAGGCCTACCAGCCACCTGAATGCCTCCGCTGGATACAAATGGAGAGCTTAAACCCAGTCTCGAGCTGACGGAGCAACAGCTGGTCGTTCGTCTTTTAAGAAATAAAAAATTATCTGAACGGAGACTAAATAATAAGATTTAAAGTTAACGTGTTATTCGATTTTTCCTTGTCCGCAAAGAGGAATTCAAAGGAATGGAGTCGAAGTAAAACTTCGCCAAAATAGTTCAACCTGTAGTTATTACCTTTTAGCGGCCAATATCTTATGTTTACGATGCTGTCTAAGCTTATTTATGTATGTATTTATTGTACTCGTGCCCGGCTCTATCAAAGAACGCAATCTTGTATTTGTTAAGGAAGGGGTGGGGAGGGGAGTGGCTAGTAAAATGGATTTCGGTGACTTATTTTTAACATAAAGACCCCCCGTGAGGAATTTGTGTCAAATAATTCTCAACATATCTTCAGATCATTTTTATGGTCACAATTTCCTTTATCTTGGAACATTTATCGTTGAAAAAAAAAAAAACTTTGGTGATATCTGATAGACCATCTTATTGTACCAAGCGGGTATGGGTAACGTCTCGTGGGAAAGCATGGGTAATATCTCTTGGGAAAGTATTGGTAATATCTCATGGAAAAGTATTGGTAATATGTCATGAGAAAGTATTGGTAATATGTCATGGGAAAGTATCGGTAATATCTCATGGGCAAGTATTGGTAATATCTCATGTGAAAATATTGGTTATATATCATGGGCAAGTATTGGTAAAATCTAATGGAAAATTACAGGTAATATCTCATTGAAAACTATTAGTAATATGTCATTGTCAAGCATGGGTATTACCTCATTGGCAAATGTTTGTAATAGCTCATGGACAAGCATAGGTAATATCTGATGGACCAGTATGGTTATGTCATTATTATCATTATAGATAATTATATGTTATATCTCTTAATAGGTTAATAGGTCATGTAACAGTATGGTTACTATCTGAGGGGGCATTTCAACTAGGAAATTTAATAAAGGGCTTCACAGCAAAAGTGGTTATCACTTTGAGCAATCCGGTCTTTAACCGGTCCTCCAATTTACAACGATCCTCAGTGTTACATGCAGCATGTTCACGTAGACATTCGTTATTTTATGAAATCGAAACGGGGGGGGGAGTTGAAATCTATTTTTAGAACACTCACACCAAAGCCTCTTCCCTATTGATACAACATTATCCAAATATGTTCCTGGTAATTTCCAGTCCGATTCGAAATTAATTATTTTTTTTAATGTTTGTCTTAAATTTTAATTTTAAAAAACTAAAGATTTTTTTTTTTTAATTTTAATGTATTGATAAAGTAAATCGAAAAAATCAACAAGCGGGTTTGTTTGGGCGCGAGAAGTAATCAGCTGCTAGAATTTTTTTTTTAAAAAGGTGCTTTGGTGTATAATGTACGCTGCTGTCATAAACAAAACAAACATGTATTCGTCTCAAATGTACAGTTTCAATTAAAATGAAAAAAAAAAAATTAATAAAAAAAATCGAAAAATCTTAATTTTTTTTTTTTTTTTTACAGTTGACGTTAACAAAAAAAATTATTAATTAAAAAATATATTGAAGGTTTTAAGGTTGTAAACTGTGTTGCAAAACATTTCCATTCTCTGGAAATTGGTTAATCTGTTACGTTAATATTATATAAGATTGAACATTTGTTTCATTTGCTCTAGGACAACCTTTCAGTCAGTTGAGGTGGTAAAGGTATAACACCTAAACAGTTTGGAGACCTCAAGTTTTAAGTTTTAAGAAACGAATTGCACATCGATATGTTCTCAAAACTGTAATCAGAGATCGATTTACGTAGTTTTTCATTGGGGGGCGGGGGGGGGGGGTTAAAAAGAATTTTTTTTTTCTACAAAATAAAGACCGATGAAATTCGGTCCCAGCTACGGACAAAGAAATATTTTTATTGCAAGCCATGATTGAACACACTACCTGGAGATATGCGGTGGGAACAATTTACATCACTGGCATGTGCCTGGCATCACTGGCATCACTGGCATCCCTGGCATCCCTGGCATCCCTGGCATATGCCTGGCATCCTTGCAATGTCAAATATATATATATATTTTTTTAAATCAGTAAGTTTACACGAGAAAAATGTATCTGTATTTAGACAGCTAGACTACTTTGTTTAATTCCGTTAGTTTGCCTCATGTCTACTTTATTTTGTTTCGTTCCGTTTGGCTACGACTCATTTCATTTTAAAAAAAACAAAACTATTTAGCTTTTCTCTACACTAAAAAAAAAATGTGTGTCGAAAGGGGCACTAGCCCCTAATGTCCCCATCAGGGGGCAGCCAAAATTGTTTTCAGAAGGGGCCTTTATAATGAATTGATGTGTACTCGACAAAGATAATTCATTTTTTTCTCTCATATATTCAGGGGTGGAATTTTAAGGATTAACCCAATGCTCAACTTTTTTTTTTCTTTTTTTTTTTCTTTCTTTTTTTTTGCCATGATTATTATTTTATTTTTATTCATATTTTTAAAGACAAAATTGGCTAAAAAGAAGGTTTTAAAATTTTCTACTTTTTTTTTTCCGAACAGTGACATCAATTACACCGTTGACAAAAAGTACCTAAGACGAAAAAAAGATTCAAAGTTCCTTATGTAATCCTTCGGAAAATGTCTGTGTTTAATACTATGTTCTTTTTGGGGGTGTTTTTACTGCCAATGTTTATTTAAACTGACCTTAAGATGACCCTTACAGCCGAAACTTCAGATCTTCCCAAAGACAATAAAGTGGGCTGTAATTTGTTTTATTATTTTCAATGTGACATCTCCGGGTTCTTACCGTGTTATCGGGACATGTCGTCCAATAGACATCTCCGGGTTCTTACCGTGTTATCGGGACATGTCGTCCAATAGACATCTCCGGGTTCTTACCGTGTTATCGGGACATGTCGTCCAATAGACATCTCCGGGTTCTTACCGTGTTATCGGGACATGTCGTCCAATAGACATCTCCGGGTTCTTACCGTGTTATCGGGACATGTCGTCCAATAGACATCTCCGGGTTCTTACCGTGTTATCGGGACATGTCGTCCAATAGACATCTCCGGGTTCTTACCGTGTTATCGGGACATGTCGTCCAATAGACATCTCCGGGTTCTTACCGTGTTATCGGGACATGTCGTCCAATATCAAATTTTCGCAGGCGCAAACTTAGGAGTGCGCCCAGGGCGGCATTTTTTTACTAACCGTTATGCACCTGTACCTAATTTACCGTAAAAACAACTCTAGTTATACGCCCTTTACCTTACGTGTCTAAACAGCTCTTGTTATACACATTTACTTAGTGACACATCGAAACGCAGACGCATTGACGCAGGGACACACAGACACGTTTAACCCAGATGCGCACCGGCACATCGATGCACCGGGACATTTCATCAGTTACACGGAGATTTAATGATTCAAAAGATGTTAAAATGTTTGGGGAAACCTAGAAAAGGGCGCAACGAAATAAACGAATGTGTAGACAACATGTCTTCTGCAGCGAACAAACGCCGTCGCACAAATAAATATATTTTAAAAAAAAAATAAACTCTTGGCTGAAATCTTACATTCTAGAGAACAGCAGGGTGCACGTAACAGGCTAAAAGCAGATTAGATATTTAGTATAGGCAATAGGGGAAGGAAAAGAGATTTAAAAAAATAGTCCATGGGGATTTGTTGTAAAAAGTAGGGGTGGAGAAAAGATTTAACAAGTAAAAGAGAACATGACCTTCACGCCCTGTAGTGTCAAGCCCCCCGTGAGTGTGCATCACTTAGTTCGCTAACTTCACCCTAGCGGGGGTTTTGGTACAGGAAACAATGGAGGTGATGGCCAAGTCGCCGGAGCCGTTGTTTTTCTGCTTCTATCGGAGTGTTTCTGAGATAGGTCACTGTCCATCTTGCGCACTGATTCGAATGTTTAGGCACATCTTTAGAGAGGCGCCGGCCCGTCTCGCCCAAATAAGCCATATGGCAGCGGGTACACATCATAGCGTGGGTAACATTGTGGCTGTGGCAAAGGGAACCTTCACTTCCCCGAAAACTACCCGTAGGGATGGGAATTTGTTGAGTCTGGATGACAAAAGGTAAAGTTTTACAACGGTGGCGTCCATTTGGCTTGGACCCATGGGCACCCGCAGAAAACTTTCTAGGGGGGGTGGGGGGCAAAAAAATCGATTAACTTTCCAGGGGGGGGGGCACATTTTTTAAAATAATGTTTTAATATAGTTTTAATTTACTGTAGCGTATTTGTATGGTGAATGAACGGACAGGACATCAGCTTAGTTACTTTCTCTTTATTTTCACTTTACTTTAATAAATTTTTTGTCTATTTTTGTCTAAAAAAATTTTATCCAATCAATCCAGGGGGGGGGTGGGCAAGTGCGCCCCCTTGCCCCCCCCCTGCGGTCGCCTATGCTTGGTCCCACCGAGGCGGCTACGAGGACGTGACCTGAAGACATCAGCACGAGGGATATTTTGAACCCGATGGAGGGCTGATTAAGGTATTGTCTCCGGGAGGGCCTAACCGGAAATAGTCGATCATATCAAGAGCATATTAAGTCATTCTAAGACAAGCAAAAACGATAAGACCTAGTAGTTGTGAAAAAAGAATAGAGGCCTTACAGGACTTAGGCTCGGGAGGCTGCGGCTATCAAGAGATCTTAAATAGGCGGAAACTGTTCTTTTAATAGCTCTACGATGGTGATTTTTTTGTTTCATTTTGTCACTCAAAGAATTCTTTCACCAACAAAAATATTTTATATTTTTATATTTTCCTCGATCAATCTTTCTTTTTAATTCTGAAAAGACGAGAATAAATTAGACTCTGTTAATTCGGCAATAACAAGAAATGCCTCGATTATTAGGTCAGCTACATAGACTCTACCGGTGGCCTAGCGAGGCGGGTGTGGGGAGTGCGGACCGCACCGGGAGACACCATTTTAGTGGTGACACCCACTTGAAAAATTGCATATTTACAGAGCACACACTGCTCAGTCTAACCGAGCACACACTGCTCAGTCTAACCGAGCACACACTGCTCGGTCTAACCGAGCACACACTGCTCAGTCTGACAGAGCACACACTGCTCAGTCTAACCGAGCACACACTGCTCAGTCTAACCGAGCACACACTGCTCAGTCTAACCGAGCACACACTGCTCAGTCTGACCGAGCACACACTGCTCAGTCTAACCGAGCACACACTGCTCAGTCTGACATAGCACACACTGCTCAGTCTGACAGAGCACACACTGCTCGGTCTGACAGAGCACACACACTGCTCAGTCTGACAGAGCACACACTGCTCAGTCTGACAGAGCACACACTGCTCAGTCTGACAGAGCACACACTGCTCAGTCTGACAGAGAGCACACACTGCTCAGTCTGACAGAGCACACACACTGCTCAGTCTGACAGAGCACACACTGCTCAGTCTGACAGAGCACACACTGCTCAGTCTGACAGAGCACACACTGCTCAGTCTGACAGAGCACACACTGCTCAGTCTGACAGAGCACACACTGCTCAGTCTGACAGAGCACACACTGCTCAGTCTGACAGAGC
Source organism: Lymnaea stagnalis (assembly GCA_964033795.1). Lineage (NCBI taxonomy): Eukaryota > Metazoa > Mollusca > Gastropoda > Lymnaeidae > Lymnaea > Lymnaea stagnalis. The sequence continues at coordinate 340,489 of CAXITT010000735.1, read as the reverse complement.
ACACACTGCTCAGTCTGACAGAGCACACACTGCTCAGTCTGACAGAGCACACACTGCTCAGTCTAACCGAGCACACACTGCTCAGTCTGACAGAGCACACACTGCTCAGTCTGACAGAGCACACACACTGCTCAGTCTGACCGAGCTTCATAAAAAGATAACCGCGATAACAACACATACATTTGTTCACAGATGTAACCAATCCAAATGCGTGCTTTATTAAAAATTCAAGGTTGGTGCGTCAGAAATGAGACGACCCTATGTTAAGGTCAGAAAAACACAGTCATTATTCCACGACGACTGAAGTGTTCGGTAACTCCCGTAAGTTACAGGAGGCTAAATTTATCTGAATTCTGAGAACTGGGGCGGTTAACGCGTTAACTTAGGATACACAAAACAATTGATGCCGAAAGTATTGCTGTGATGGACAGGGAGAAGAAAAAGTGGAGGGATATCTTGCACAGGTTGCTGGATATCACATTGCAAAATCTGGCATTTCGTGGCCACAACGAAGATGAATCTTCTCTGAAACTTTATTGAAATGGTTGAGCTGCTATCTAAATATGACCCTTTGCTAAAAGAGCACCAATTGAAACTGAAGAGGAGTAAATCTTCAGAAAAAGCATCTACCTTTCACCAGAAACCCAAAATGAATGTCCTTGCAAATCATGAGAAGGAGATTCTTATCATGGATATAAAGGCTGCGAGGTATTTTGGAATTACGTTCGAAAGTGCACCTGATATATAACACAGTGATTAGATGTCTGAATTGATCAGATATGTGAAAATTCACAAAGGGAAAGTTGAAGTGAGAGGAATGTTTTTGGCATTTCACCCGTTTAGAGGGGAAAATGTTGATGTGCTCAGTTCTGACATTCTTATAATCTAAAACGTAATGGGCTAGACATAAAGATGTTCAGAGCTCCAGGTTAAGATAATGCTGCCACAATGTCTGGAATCCATGGATGTGTTCAGGCCACTCTGACAAGAAATAAAAAGAAACCGATTTTTAATGGATGCGTGTACCATTCGCTTAACTTATGTGGTCAACCCTCTTTAGCGGAAAATGCTTCATGTATTACATTTTTCGGTAGTCTTGAAAGAATATTTTCCGACTTTGCTGCATCCACTCATCGAGGGAATGTTCTAATTGAACACACTGGAATGTCGGTGAAAATACTGTCCGAAACGCGGTGGAGTGCTCATCATGCTGCTGTTAAAACATAGAAAAATGAGTTAGATGAATGTGCGGCGGTGATTGAAACTCTGTGTAATCCTCTTGAAAATTTGGATACAAGAGGTGCAGCACAAGGACCTTGACATGCTGTCTGTGATTTCACGTTTATCTGCTACCTTTACCTTTGGGCTGATCTACTTGAGAAAGTATCTGCAGACTAAAGGCTTTATTCTTGACAAAGTGGTGACAAAGCTAGAGGCCTTAAGATTGTTTTTGCACGAGACGCGCCGTTACTTGGTGGAACTTGCTATTGAAAAGGCACTTTTAAAATCAGACCAATATGGGATTTTGGTAGAGAGAATATTAAGGTTAAGAAGAGAATGACAGGAGAACAATTAATAGATGTTGAACGCTTTCTGCAAGAAGAAAACGGTAGGGAGATGCTGGAGTGTATTGGTCGCTTTCATTCTGAACTCCAGATCAGATCATCAGCGATCAAGGAAGTAGCAGATATGTCTGGAGCTGTTCAATCCAAGAGTTGAGTATCAGCAAGTGAAGAAGAGTTATTGGTGTCCGTTCCAAAATTAACTTCTTTTTTTGATGAGTTTTTAAACTATTAACTTTTAAAAGGAATACCAAGGCATAGAAGACATCTAAAGGCAGCTGAAATTTAATTTCATTTTGAGATTCATAGCTGAATGGGACTTCCTTGAATCTCTTCCAATATGCTCGCTAAGCCTTTAATTTTTTCTTACGATATTTGTGTATGTGGCTTCATGTGAGCGGAGCCATGAATTACTTTGACTGTATTAGGACAAGACATGAATTACTTTGACTGTATTAGGACAAGACATGAATTACTTTGACTGTATTAGGACAAGACATGAATTACTTTGACTGTATTAGGACAAGACATGAATTACATTGACTGTATTAGGACAAGAAATGAATTACTTTAACTTTATTAGGACAACACGAGTTGAGTGTGCAAATATACCATTTTATTTCCAAGAAAAAAAAATTACAAAAAAAAACAAACTGTATCAACTAACTGTATTTTAATTCTCCTTTTTTTAATACAACCATGTTACACCATAACATAAAGCGCTGATCACTACAGTGAAAATCTCCCAGGTACACATTTATTTTTATTGTAGGTCCCTTCTGTGTGTTAATATGAAGGTTGATGACTGTCAACCACCTAATGCTATGCATACAGGATGGGTGGCGTTAAACCTCGTCTAGTCGAACCTTATCACAGTTTGACAGTATATTCTCATGCCGTATACGTCCATGCAGCAATCAAAGAACGTCCGGAAGTTAACGGAGGCCAATCTCAGAGTACACTGGAGATATTAAAAAACAAGAGATAAAAATAATGGCTCTCTACATATTTGTCTACATTGGTCCATACATGGGTCCACACGGGGGTCGACGTATGGGTCTACACTTGGGTCTACTTACTGGTCTATAGATGGGGCTACACATGGGGGCAATACATGGGTCTATACATGGGTCCACCCAGGGGTCTACATATGGGTCTACTTACTGGTCTAAAGATGAGTCTACACCCAGGTTCAATTCATGTGTTAATGCGTGGGTCTTTATAAGTCCCTATATGTGGGTATGAAGATAGATATATACATGGGCTTATACCTTGATCTTTAATGGTACTCCGTATTCTACATTTATCTACAAAGTTGTCTTGGTACGGGTCCATTTAAAATGTTATTTAAATGAAACAAGAACATAATTTTAATTTGGAACAATTTGCATAGATCTATTTAATAAAAAATTAAAAATCTGGGACCGTGGGAAAGGGGTTAAGTAGCGCTAACCCTAACCCTAGCTTTACAATATCTGTCTCTTGTTAAAAGTGTGTCTTTACCTGATCACAAAGACGGGCGATCTCTACAACATGTTTACACTCGTTGTGCTCATACGTGGCAGCCTTTTGTTCATGAATTACAGCAAAGAGTAACGCAGTGACCAGAAGAAGCCTCATGGCTACGCAGGACGTCATCTGAGGAGTGGGCATGGAATGAGGTTTGCGCAGGATCAGTGATCTGGGGGGCAGAATAAGGGAGCTATGGTGAGTGTTAATCACTAGTGGGTTTGTGTGAGTGAGTTATTTGTGTGAGTGAGGGGTTTTTGTGAGTGAGTTATTTGTGTGAGTGAGGGGTTTGTGTGAGTGAGGGGTTTGTGTGAGTGAGGGGTTTGTGTGAGTGGTTTGTGTGAGTGAGTTGTTTGTGTGAGTGAGGGGTTTGTGTGAGTGAGTTATTTGTGTGAGTGAGTTATTTGTGTGAGTGAGTTATTTGTGTGAGTGAGGGGTTTTTGTGAGTGAGTTATTTGTGTGAGTGAGGGGTTTGTGTGAGTGAGGGGTTTGTGTGAGTGAGTGGTTTGTGTGAGTGAGGGGTTTGTGTGAGTGAGTTATTTGTGTGAGTGAGGGGTTTGTGTGAGTGAGGGGTTTGTGTGAGTGAGTGGTTTGTGTGAGTGAGTTATTTGTGTGAGTGAGGGGTTTGTGTGAGTGAGGGGTTTGTGTGAGTGAGGAGTTTGTCTGAGTGAGGGGTTTGTGTGAGTGAGGGGTTTGTGTGAGTGCGTGGTTTGTGTGAGTGAGGGGTTTGTGTGAGTGAGTGGTGAGTGTGAGTCAACGAAAGACTATTTTTTTTTACCCGGAGATCATCTATTGTCTGAACGCAAACTAGTCGGGCTTTAACTAGAGAAGAAAAAAGCATGTAGACCAGGTCCTCCGTCTTCACAGTCCATAACCGAATGGTTTCCAGATAAAGCACCATACAATGACTGTACTTTTGTTTACGTCTGACAAGCCCATGGCAGCGTCTGGAAATCTCGTTTAAGGTTCAAGTTGCAAGGCTTAGACGTAACTGAGAGCATGTACAGGTGGCTCGCTGGTTCTCTTACTGACCGAACGATCAACACATGATTTGACTGTGAAACCTCGAGGAAGGCAACTTTGGAACGTGGATTACCACAGAGATCAGCCATTAGTTGCACACACTTCCTCGCTGATGGCAATGACTTGCCAAGTATATTGACAACAAATGCAGCCATGTATAAGGACAATTTGGTAACCTGGAGTGAGGGCAAGGACGCCAATCGACTGCAACAACTAGTACAGCGAGACCTATCGGCTATCAGCAGGTGCATGCAGCGGTAGCAAATGAACATTAACACAGAGAAGGTGGTTAATGCACGATGGATCGGACCAGTCTCACGCAAGAGATCTTACTCAAGGTGAACGATGTAGCTATAAAATGGACAAGCAGTCGGTTTATTTAGGAGTCACACTGGGTCAAAAGGGTACAAATGTACACTATGCAGAGGACCTGAACTCCCAGACAAACGCCAAGCTCAACCTGGTGAACCCGGGGTTCTGAGACTCATCTGTGGTGCCTTCAGGTCAACAACCACAACTGCTGTGGAAATCTTAGCCGCCAGAAATAAGGAGTAGCAAGACATCATAACTACCGCAGAGCGGTACCGGAGTTTACATGAAAAGGAACCCTGCTGGATGGCGGCCGGTAGAATGAAAAATCCTCTTTCATGCATCAAGTTACGGAACTTGAGAGGACAGTCAAACTCCCAAAATATATAGAAAAAATTACCTTCGTCCTAGTCATTCCACCATATGGGGAAAATATACGTTTGGCTTGTATGGGCACGGCAGGGACGAAACGCAGCCCTGCGCAGAACGCTTCTGTCCGTGAGACAATGGAACGGTTTTTTGCGACAACAGAGAACAATTTTACAGACGGCTCGGCAAGCGTGAGAGAAAGAAATGCGTGGAGCTGTGCTCACATCCTATACCCCATAGGAGGGACACCTAATGAGATGCTTCAGGAAGCTCTGTGCGACCGCGGCGTCGAGTTTCGAGGCTATACACAGAGCATTGGAAAGTGTGCGCAGTACGCTGCAGAGATTGGAGCTTGGAGGCTATTCACAAAGCACTAGAAAGTGTGCACAGTACGCTGCAGAGGTCGGAGCGTGTGGGACTTGATTTAATAATTTTCTCCGATTCAAGATCTGCTATTGAGATCTTAACTAAGGAAGTCCTTACACTCTTGGTTGACGCTATCTTGGATCACGTGAGAAAGTTTGAGAACATTAGGGTTAATGTAAGGGTGCTTTTGGAACTAAAGCCCGTAAACGTGAAGGCAATGAACTGGCGGCCCTATTAAAAAAAACGGGGCTTCACAGTCCCAACCAGAGACACCGGTCAATTATCTCGGGGTAAAAAATGGGCTGGCAAACCAATTCAGAACAATGTTGTATGGACAATCGGAAAACAGCACGAAGGCCAGATTTGTGTTAGCTAACATGCTGCTTCCAAGTAGAAAAAAAACACCTCGTGGAAATGGGGACACTGATATCAGAGTCTGGTGATTCAAATGGGAACTGAACTCTGCCCCTCTAACGCATACTTCAACAGGCTAGACAGCAACAGGGATCCGACCTGCAGGCATTGCACGCTAGCCACAAGAGACCGTAGCGCATCTGTAACTTCGTGCCCTGCATCGGCTCTTGTGGGGGTGAGGCCATGGTGGCTGGAGAGTGATACGACAATGTTACATAGCAAAACCCAGCAAATGGAGCTGTTTGCCGATGTACTGAAAGGTGCTTCAAGAGCGTAAGCTCGTGCCTTAACCAGAGCATGTATATTAGTTAGTATTATAATACAAGTTTTGTGCTAGCATTTATTATCTAAAACTGAAATATTTAAAACCATTACAGATGTGAAGAAAGCATTAAAATGCATTGAAATTAACTTAAATACCAGAATTATTTTTATTTAATCCTTAGTTGACCCTAATTATGAAATTTTTATTAAAATTGATATCTTCAGTGCTAAGTTAAGCGAAATGATTCACTCTTAGGCCTACCGACTACATGAATGCATCCACTGGACACCAACTGAAAACGTTGGTCTCAAGCTGAGGATGCAACAGCTGGTCGCACTTCTTATATGGGAAACGCATTAAACGTCTGAGGAAAAAAAAAACGATCGGAACTTAAAGGATATGATTCGCTCCCCTTCTCCCCATGAGGAATGGAGTCGAAATAAAAAGTCACACAAATATCTCAACCTGTTTGTATTACTTTTTAATGGCCAAATTTATGTTTACGACGCTGTCTGAACAGATTTATTTATTTGGTTATCGATCGTGTTCATGCCAGGTTCTTATCAAAGAAAACATATTGAGTATGTTACGGAATGGGGTGGGAGGGGAAAATAGATCGAAAAATATATTTTTGTGACATATTTTAACATTTTAAAAAAAAACGCGTTGATCTTAATTTGATTGCACATTGCCTTGACGTTCTTGTTTTGGTTTGGCTTTTTTTAACCCTGCTTTTAAAATTCGCAATATGCATTTTGCTTGGAACATACATCATGACCAACATTCCTGATGTCTTGATGGACCATCATGGTAATATCTTATTGAACAATGAGGGTAATATCTCATTGTTCAGTATGGTCATAACTCCTTGACTGATGGTGTAATATCTCACGGACCATTATGGGTAACATCTGATGGACCAGTATAAGTAATATCTCATGGACCAATACGTGTAATGTATAATGAAACATAATGAGTAATATCTCATGGACTAGTAAGGGTAATATCTTATGGGCCAATATGTGTAATATCTCATGGACCAGTACGGGTAATATCTCATGGACCAGTAGTTGTAATATTTCATGGACCAGTATGGGTAATATCTCATGGACCATTATGGGTAATATCTCATGGACCAGTATTGGTAATATCTCATGGACCATTATGGGTAATATCTCATGGACCAGTATTGGTAATATCTCATGGACCATTATGGGTAATATCTCATGGACCAGTATTGGTAATATCTCATGGACCATTATGGTAATAATTCAAAGACTTAAAGATGAAAGGAAACTCCAAATCATTAGAGAAAAATCGTGAATAGGGGGGGGGGCATCCATTTAAAAAATATGCAAAAAGTAGTCAAGTTTCGTACCCTACCCTGTTAAACGCGTATCTTCGGACATATCCCCCCCCCCGGTGCGTATGTACAATAAGCTCTTGACTCCCNCCCCCCCCCCCCCCCCCGTTTTTCCCAACACACACAAACAACCACCAACGAAATCAAATAATTGATAGATAATTGTGACGTAAAAGAAATATAAAAACAAATTGTGCCCCTGGTTTAATCTATATCACAAAATGAATGTCTGCATGTATGTCTGTATGTATGTATGTATGTATGTATGTATGTATGTATGTATGTATGTATGTATGTATGTATGTATGTATGTATGTATGTATGTATGTATGTATGTATGTATGTATGTTTGTATGTATGTCTGTATGAATGTCCGCATGTATGTTTGTATGAATGTCTGTATGTATGTGTATATGAATGTCTGTATGTATGTCTGTATGTATGTCTATATAAATGTCGGTATGAATGTCTATATAAATGTCGGTATGAATGTCTACATGAATGTCTGTATGTATGTTTGTATGAATGTCTGTATGTTTGTTTGTATGAATGTCTGTATGAATGTGTGTATGCATGTGTGTATGCATGTCCAGTATGAGCTCCTACACCATTCATCCGATTGCGATTAAACTTGGGTAAGTTGTTGTCCAGACGTCCGCATAGGTTTCTGAATCAGTATACCTATTTTAATACATGGGCCGGGGGGCCCTAAATTCCTTTTTTCTTATATAAGCTATATAAATATAATTTCAAACATAGCTAATCCATAGGTGGATGGAAATTAAATCAAATACAGACAGGGACATTGCAGTTTGCGTGTGACATAATAAGTAGGTTTCTGAATAAGTACAACCATTCTACAATATCCCCTTTCTGGCCCGGGCCCTAAATTCATTTTTTATGTGCAATATAATTATAATTGCCTAAGGCGCTCCTATACCATTCATCCGAATGCGATAAAACTTTATTGATTTGTTGTGCGCAAGCACGCAAATTTTTTTAACAAGTTAGTCCAACCATTTGACAATATTGCTTTTGCGGTCGGGGGCCCTAAATTTGTTTTTTTTAAATTATACGAGCTATATAAGTATAATTTCAAACAGAGCTATTGCATAGGTGGATCAATCGCTACAAGTGTGTGGACTAAGTTTTGAAGACCATTTAATTCGCACATTGACAGATGTATGTGGTCTGCTCATGCGTCAAGAAACTTTCCAATTTATTTGAGTACGCACAAGTCGGAAAAAAAAATATTGTCTATAAAAAAAAAATATTGAAACACAAACACTTTCTTTCTTTGAGGGGCATTGCAACGCATGCAGGGTTCTCTCTAATTAAAATATTAAAAAATCCCATATACTTTAGAAAGACAAGGGGTGCTAAAAATCTTCTTTTTACTAGCCCAACCCGACGGGCACTTTTTTCTATATATTAAGCGTCACCATTCTCCGGCTTCGGCTCAGGTGCCACATTTCTTCAGCATGGATCTGTCCTGGGTTGTCTCGGCATGGCTCTGTCCTGGTTTGTCTCACCATGGCCCTGTCCTGGTTTGTCTCGGCTTGGCCCTGTCCTGGGTTGTCTTTGGCTGGCCCTATCCTGATTTGTCTCGCCATGGCCCTATCCTGGGTTGTCTCGGCCTGGCCCTATCCTAGGTTTGTCTCGGCTTGGCCCTATCCTGGGTTGTCTCACCATGGCCCTATCCTGGGTTGTCTTGGCTTGGCCCTATCCTGGGTTGTCTCGGCTTGGCCCTATCCTGGGTTGTCTTGGCTTGGCCCTATCCTGGTTTGTCTCGGCTTGGCCCTATCCTGGGTTGTCTCGGCTTGCCCTATCCTGGTTTGTCTCGGCTTGGCCCTATCCTGGGTTGTCTTGGCTTGCCCTATCCTGGGTTGTCTCGGCTTGGCCCTATCCTGGGTTGTCTTGGCGTGCCCTATCCTGGGTTGTCTTGGCTTGCCCTATCCTGGGTTGTCTCGGCTTGCCCTATCCTGGGTTGTCTCGGCTTCCTCAAAGGGATGCCGCGAAACAATAACACATTTCGACTTTGAATCCAATGTGACATTTGGCGGGTCTTGGTGCCAATCCTTGAGTAACTTCTGTTTGTAGTTTCCAGTTGACACTTGCATAGGTGTTTTATTTATTTTTACCCAACACTTTATTGTATTATGTTTATTTATTCGTTATTTCCAACTGTGCTTGTTAGAATTTAGAAAGGGCGCCTGGTGGAACATGTTAGGAGCCACTGGCGTACCTGGGTGTGGGTGTGGGTTTCGGGATACGCCACACGAACGCCAAAAGATCGTTAAACATACGGTGGAGGTAGGTTTCTGAAAATCCCATTTGGTGACAGGGTCTGCCATAAGACCTGAGCGCTTTTTCGCATCCAGAAATTGAGCTTTAAGGTTATGGGGGTGAAAAGTTAAACTAGATCTAGACCTTCCCTACCGTCAGAATGAGTAGCGTTAAAGGAATCCTGTCCAGTCGTACCTTTAGCTCTAGTTACAGCTGCTATTAAAATTTGCTCAGGTTATGACCTACATCGGGAAAAATCTAACATTTCCGTCGTCCTTTCCCAAAATCCTCAATATTTGTACAGAGTTTTCTGTCTAAGCAACTGAGAAAATTGGGATGGAGTTTTTGCATGATTGAGGATGGGATGATGAATATAGTAGGAAACTGTGACTGTTTTCTTATATGAAATGGTCGTAGATAGCTTGTTCTCGTTCAGGTTAATTGGTCAGTCCAAAAAATTGATAGTACTTTTATGGATCATTAAAGTGATTTTGATCTTTGGATGAAAATCTCCAACGAAGTCATTATATCTTTCTAGTTGTGTTATGTTCATGTTGGTAATACCTATTCAGTCATCTATGTATCTCTTGTAGCTTTCTGGGGAAAGTACCTTTGTAGTGATCTCTCCAAAGATGTTCCAATCGGCCCATAAATAGACATGCATAGCCTAGTCCCATTTTTGTTCCCATAGCAACACCACTGATCTGATTTTTTTTTTTTAAATTGCCATTAAATTCAAACGAGTTAAGCTGTAAAACCATTTCTGTCAAACGTACAAGGGCACTTGTAAACTTAGGATTAGGATTCTTATTCAGAACAAATGAAATAGCGGTGAGTCCATCAGAATGGGGAATCGAAGTGCGCAGCGAAGAAACGTGCATTGTCAAAAGTGAATGGGCTTGATGAGATAAAACCAAGGAATCAAGACATTTGATCATGTGGGTAGTGTCTTTAATATAGATAGTTAGTTATCAGTTTTACAATTTTTTCCTGAGTGTTCCTTACAGCATGGTCGTATAAAAATTTGGTATTTTATAAAAATCTGCATTTGAAAGTCTATTTTTAGAACTGTTAAAGCAACTCCCATCCCTATTGAACACAACAGAAACAACAACACAATTTCCCTGTCATTTCTTCTCCCTTTCGACTATTGATTTATTTATTTTTATATTCTAAAATTTATAAAAAGTTTTTAAAAAAATTAAAATATCTTTAATTCTCTTTGGAGACCACGTGTTTTAAATTTTGAAACAAACTGCACATCACTACGTCTCCATATGTTAGTCAGATATCCATTTACGCTGTTACGGGATGCGTCTTGTTTACATCGTGAAACCCGTGCATGAACTCTGGGTGGCCCCAAGCTCGGAGACCGATGGGTGTGCTTTAGAGACAAGTTGTCTCCCTTGACCTTGACGACATGTAAGCACAGGCTATAGTCTAATTAGAATTCTTTAGAACTTACGAGACAGGCCTAGATACAGAAACACTGGTGTAGCCCCTTTCTAGAAAAGTCTCTAAGAAAGACTATAAATACGCCGATCGGCAAAAAAATCGATTAACTTTCCAGGGGGGGGGTGGGGGGGGGCAAACAAATTTTAGTAATGTTTTAATGTAGTTTTAGTTTACTGTAGCGTATTTGTATGGTGAACGAACGGACAGGACATCAGCTTAGTTACTTTCTCTTTATTTTCTCTTTACTTTAATACATTTTTTGTCTATTTGTGTCTAATTTAATTTTTTTTATCCAATCAATCCAGGTGGGGGGGGGGGCAAGTGCCCCACCTTGCCCCTACCTGCGGGCGCCCATGGCTACGAGGCGAGGGAGCGAGAAGAATGGACTGACACACTGTACTGATCGTAGACTGACACACTGTACTGATCGTAGACTGACACACTGTACTGATCGTAGACTGACACACTGTAACCTACTGATCGTAGACTGACACTCTGTACTGATCGTAGACATATTACAGTATACTTACTGTGTATGTGTGTGCACCTTTGTACCGGTACAAGTTCATTGCTGTACTGTCAGTTAATGGCCTTAGTTTTATTCTATTTGATTTTTCTATTGTAAAGTTAACTTGTAAATTTTTATTTGCAATTAGCCTTAGTTTTGGTATCGCTCTTTATTGCTGTACTTAATTAATGGTATCGTCCTTCGTCGACGCGCCATATCTTAAAAATTAAGAGTTTAAATTCTCAACACATCGTAGCGGTAGGTGCTAACGTAGTTTATAAAGATGGATTAAATAGAAATATTACTTGTTTCTAAATAAATGAAGAACTAAAAAAAAATAATAAATCGGTGCCAGCTGCGGACATAGAACTATTTAATACCAAGCGATGATAGAACAAAATCTGCAGCTATGATTATACTGACGGGAGCCGTTTACATCCCTGGTGGCATCCATACTGTGCAGTTAGCTGTTGGCTACTTTAATGTGTTTAATTAATTTAGGCTACTTCATTTCATTTTTTTTTTTTTACGAACTCATTGGCTTATTTCGGCATTGAACTGTATTCATTATTATCCAGGTCGTTTGAGAGAGGGAAGGGGTGACATGGGTGCTCGCTATACCAGGAGGCGTCAAAGTTGTCTTCAGTTACGGCCAAATCTAATGGTCTTCACAAAGGGCGCCCAAAATCGTCTTTTTAATGGTCCAACCAGGGCGGGCCTTCTTTCCATATATTGATGGGCGGCAGTTTAAGCCTTCTCCCCGCTTTTTCTTACCACGGCCCTGATTATTATAACCATGTTTTATTCTTCGTTCTACAAAATAGACTAAAAAAGAAGGTTCCAAAATGTTGAACTAATTTCTAAACAGAGGTTTAATCTTTGAAGATAGTATTTAACAGATTTTTTTTTTAATGTGTTAATTTATTTGTCGGAAAACTTGGTCACTTCATGATAGGTTCAAATATAAAAAAAATATTATTTAAAAAAACACACGCGCACATTAGAACCGAAACTTCAAATGTTCAGAAACCAGGCAGTTAATGTTGACGTCCTCTATCCCTGGGGCTTGTTGGGCAACAAAGTGGGAGGGGGGGAGCATTGATACGACTGCGTACAAGGAGGTCTCATAGATTTTTTATCCCGTCTGAAAACAATGAGAGGTGGGGAAGAGAGTAGTATAGATCGATGTTTAAGGAAAACACGTTTAGCAATCAGATTGTGAGGGTGATACGTTAAAATGAGTTTTGTCCTGTCAACATTGTCGCTCAGACGTGGTCTGAAGGCATCAGCACGTGTAATATTCTTAACCCTTTGGAGGGCTGATGAAAGTACTGTCTCCGGGTAAGACCTACACCGGAAAAAGTCTATCATTTCAAGTGCTTTGTCCCAAAAGTCCTCATCCGACCGACAAAGTCGACGAAGACGAAGTAATTGAGAGAAAGGAATAGAGTCCTTACAGGATTTAGGGTGGGATGAAGAGTAGAGTAGATAACTGTGGCTGTCAGTGGGCTTAAAGTAGGCAGAGGTGTGTAGGGTGTCTTTGTGAAGAGTGACTGTAATGTCTAAGAAATTGACTGAGGTCTCAGAGATAAGAGATGTGAATTTAACGGAGGGGTGAAAGGAGCCTATAAAGTTAATGAACATGTCAAGTTCACTCCTCTCCATAGTGGTGACCCCTATACCATCATCTATGTACCTCTTATAGAATTCAGGGAGGCGTCCAGTATAGCTGCTTTCGACCATGTGTTCGCAATACCCCATGAACAAGCAAATATAGATGGGTCCCATTTTAGTCCACATAGCAACACCACTGATTTGCTCGAAGAATTGGCCACCAAACTCAAACGAATTGAGGGTGAGGACTAGTTCAGCCAATCTGAGGAGGGTGTTGGTGGGTATAGATGGGTGAATTACTTAGACTCTATAAGGACATGACATGAATTATTTAGAATCTATTTGGACAAGGCTTGAATTACTAAGACTCTGTAAGAATAATATATGAATTACTTAGACTCTATAAGAATAAGACATGAATTACTTTGACTCTATAAGAATAATACATGAATTACTTAGACTTTATTAGGACAAGACGTTACATACTTAGATTATATTAGTCGGTCTTAATTTTGCGTGGCTATTTGGTACATCACTGCAGATGTGTCCATTTGCACTCTTGTCCCTATCTCTTTGTCGACTTTTCTGTCTGCAGTGAAACTGATTCCCAGATGTAGCCGGGGTAGAGTTGGAATGTTTTTTGGTCATTCTAAAATTATTTCTTTTCTTTCTGCTTAGCGTTTTTATTTGACTAAATCTACTTTTTTTTTCTCCTCTATTTCTTAAAATTCATTTTTTAATTCTTTTTTAACATTATTTTATTATTATTATTATTATTTTATTATTATTATTAATTTATTATTATTATTATTTTGGTCACGGCGGCGAATGCTGTAAAATGGATAAACTGAATATTGAATGCAGCTTTTTATTTTACTTTATTGATATACTGCTGGTATCATTTAGATCGTTGATATCATTCAGGAATAATTGACACCATTTCAAGGAACAAATAACACCTCATGTGTTGTTGTTGTTTTGTTGGTGTTTTTGTTTTTTGTTTTTTTAATATTTATTTTGGAAAACAGAAACATTTTTTTAATGGATTATATGATGGGAAGAGCCCTGCTGTCTGCCATGGACACTTCGTGGTAAGCCGGTAGGGGATCCAGTTTGACCTGTTCTGTTTAACGATACACGATTCTTTATTTGCCATTCTATTCTTCCGTGAAATTCAGAGTAGTTTCGCAATAAAACTTCATGAGGAAAATCTCTCCACAGCAATCAAATGATACAGTTGTGTTCCTGGCGGCTAGTCTGAGTTTACACTGTGGAGAGAGAGAGAGAGAGAGACGGACAGAGAGACGGACAGAGAGAAATGAGATCCGTGTTGACAACTAATCTAATATTCCAAGGAAATTAAGATGAGGCAGATCCATTTTACAATTGATGGGAATGCGGCATTATTGTAAGTGAATGGCTCCTACACTTGCAGTATCGGAACGCGTAGAGAAGTAGGTTCAGATAATCACGCCCCAAGGTTTTATTGTCATATGGTGAGTTTGTTAGCCCACCCTTGCAATCCGCCCCCTTGATCCGCCCCTCCCCCACTTGATCCGCCCCCCCCCCGCCCCTTGTGGAGTGTGCTCAACCACCAAGAGATTCTTTTTTATATTAAATTTATGTCTGTTGTTTTTTTTATAAATATTCTTTGTCATCCATTTATGGCTGACTGGGTGGCAGTGCGTTAGCTACGGCGACATCATTGCCTTTCATAAGTACTCATGGACTGGAGTCAAAACGCCCGGTTTTACCAGAAGACATATCAACAAACTTCAAGACACTTCGGGTAGATTTAGACTCAACGGGATTTCTACGTTGCTGTCTTGTGCTGAACTGAGAGAAGGGATACCTCGACTAAAATCCACAAGGCCACGGAATGGGGCGCTGAGAGAGAAATCCGGACATGACGCACTAGGACGCTGAACCGCACGTGCACATCTGTTCGAACATCCGGGCTTCTATCAGCTTCTCGCCGGGGTCTCAACTTCCTAGTTGATCACACAGCCAAGCAACATGTTTCTATTCTGGTTCCCAGCCACATGTCCTTGCCTGTTCGTTTAACCAAGCCAAACATCCTACCTCATCACAGAGCCAAGCAACATGTTTCTACCTGTTTGTACATCGCAGCTACTTGCCATTGCCTGTTTGTTCAACCAAGCCAAACATCCTACCTTATCACAGAGCCTAGCAACATGTTTCTACCTGTTTGTACATCGCAGCCACATGTCCTTGCCTGTTTGTTCAGCCAAGCCAAACATCCTACCTTATCACACAGCCAAGCAGCAGGTTTTTACCTGTTTGCAAATCCCGGCCACATGTCATTGCCTGTTTGTTCAGCCAAGCCAAACATCCTACCTCAGCACAGCCAAACAACATGCTCCTACCTGATCGCATAGCCAAGCCAAATCTTTGTACCTGATTGCTTATCAAACCCAAATGTTCCTACCTCATTGCACAACTGAGCCAGGTTTTTATCTTCTTTGCAACTGTCATAAAAATTCGTTACTTTCGAATGTGTTCCCATAAGTTCTAGGAAGATGATGTATAAGAGAAGTCGGACTACAAAAGAAGACTTCATCTTGATGAAAAAATAACAATTAAATAATAAAAAATGAAAATATAATTTGTTCACATATTAAATTTTTCTGTATCATATCTGCCTTATTTCTAGAATTATTTCTTGTTTTATTTCTTATAACTCATGGTGTCAACCTATCCAGACTTCCGAGGGCTACTGTCAACTTCTTGCTAAGTGTAACACTACCGTTGACTTGTTCTATCCAGGGCTACTGTAAACCTGCTACGTTCATCACTACCGTAAACTTTATCTATCCAGGAGTACTGTAAACATGCTATGTTCAGAACCACCGTAAACTTTGAAATAATCTAAATGTCAACTCAATTTTTACTGATAATAAAAAACAAACATGTTCTAACCAATGCTATTTCAAACATGTTCTAGCCAGTGCTATCTTGCACATGTTCTAACCAGCGCTATTTTAAATATGTTTAACCAGTTCTATTTTCAACATGTTCTATCCGGTAATGAAATATCGACGATTTTTTCGAAGTAACTTTGGAAAGTGTTTTGATTTAAATTTATTTTTAAAGATTTTAATAAATACAATCTATAAATGTTTTTCCCATCCAATCCCTATTTTTTTAGAATGTTTTGCCTCACTACCTACTTACCTATTTATCCAATACCTACCTATTTACTTACCTATCCCTCCCTTCCCTATGTGTATGTCTCCCTAGCTACTTACCTATCTATCCACCTACCTACCTACATACTTACATATCCCTCCTTTCCTATGTGCATGTCTCCCTACCTACTTACTTACCTATCTATCCACCTACCTACCTACATACTTACATATTTCTCCTTCATTGTGTGTATGTCTCCCTACCTACTTACCTATCTATCCACCTACCTACCTACTTACTTACATATCCCTCCTTCCCTGTGTGTATGTCTCCCTACAAACTTACCTATCTATCCACCTACCAAACTACCTACTTACATATCCCTCATTCCCTATGCGTATGTCTCCCTACCTACTTGACTTACCTATCTATCCACCTACCTACACATTTACTTACATACCCCTCCTTTCCTATGTGCATGTCTCCCTACCTGCTTACCTATCAATCCGCCTACTTACCTACTTTTTGTTTACACATCAACCTACCTTCCAATTTACCCTCCTCCTTTACTAGTGTCGGCCTTAAATAACGAGTACATGAAAAACATTCATGAGTCCATTTAAAAAACTAACAAGTATTTACCGTGATGTTCAGAAGTCAATTTTACCGATGAAAGGTCCGACGATACCAAACCAGACATGAATTTATAAGTATTGCTCTTGGTCAAAAATGTGATCTCTTGAAGTGAGCCATCTGTTGCCTCTATATGGTCTAGTCAACTAGCAGGCACAAAGTGAGCCATCTGTTGCCTCTATATGGTCTAGTCAACTAGCAGGCACAAAGTGAGCCATCTGTTGCCTCTATATGGTCTAGTCAACTAGCAGGCACAAAGGGAGCCATCTGTTGCCTCTATATGGTCTAGTCAACTAGCAGGCACAAAGGGTGGAGAATCCAAGGCAATTTCGTCCCCCACAGAATGGGACGTCTTGAAATCGGACGACACAATAATGATCCAATTCACTACAACAGCGTATTCTTTTCAACCGAGACAAAATAGTCAAATCTATATGTATAATTCGCCAGCAAAGGTCAAACAACAAGACCAAGACGGGCCAAACACCACGCAGGCTATTTATAGATACGCCAGAGCAAGCAAGACGCAGGCAAACCCTCCCCTGCCTTCCCTTGCCACACTCGCTTGCCAGCCAGCTGTATTATAAAATAAGGTTTTTAAAATGGTGACATTTGCAATCAAGTGAGTCGTCTGATGGTGCGACTTCAGTGGTACGGCTTTAGAGATACAATAGGAAGATGTGGATAGACATAGGGATATGACAGGAGGATGGTGGTAGCGACGGGGATACGATAGGCAGATTTAGGTAGCCATGGTGATATGATAGGCATAGATGTAGATAGCCATGAGGACACGATAGGCAGATTTAGGTAGCCATGGTGATACGATAGGCATAGATGTAGATAGCCATGAGGACACGATAGGCAGATTTAGGTAGCCATGGTGATACGATAGGCATAGATGTAGATAGCCATGAGGACACGATAGGCAGATTTAGGTAGCCATGGTGATATGATAGGCATAGATGTAGATAGCCATGAGGACACGATAGGCAGATTTAGGTAGCCATGGTGATACGATAGGCATAGATGTAGATAGCCATGAGGACACGATAGGCAGATTTAGGTAGCCATGGTGATACGATAGGCATAGATGTAGATAGCCATGAGGACACGATAGGCAGATTTAGGTAGCCATGGTGATACGATAGGCATAGATGTAGATAGCCATGAGGACACGATAGGCAGATTTAGGTAGCCATGGTGATATGATAGGCATAGATGTAGATAGCCATGAGGACACGATAGGCAGATTTAGGTAGCCATGGTGATATGATAGGCATAGATGTAGATAGCCATGGGGACACAATGGGCAGATGTATGTTGCAATAGCGATATCATTATGAAGGTGTAATAAAAAAATTTAATATAATTTTTTTGCCGAGCAAAGTTGCAACACAAACGTACGTAGTTTCGCAAATTCGATCAGAACTCCTTAAACACCTGGACATTATTTGATAACACGAGAGACAATTTGGAAATCATTTTCAGAATATGCATTGCGTCCCTTGATAAATTTTACCGCAACTTCCCCTATTAGATTTTAATTTCAATCGTAGGGGAGTGTGAGTTTTGATAAGCTGATAATAGCCAGCTGGAATTGTTAACAGGAACATTGTGCATTCCAGGCATTCTTTAGATTGCAGAGACGCCGTATAAAATCCCTGACCATTGCAAAAGTATTGCATATTTTAGACATTATACACGTTGCCTAAACATTGTGTGTGTAGAAGGCCTGCGCGGAGGACTGTTGTCGTGAGCACCGTTTCAACATCTTGAAGTCGGTGCTCTAAAACTCCCTTGACTTCGGACGTTGTGACGTCTTTCGTGCACAAATCTCAAGCTGTGGCCAGTAAGTAGTCCTTTGAGGCAAGAAAAGAAAAAAAAAAGGATTGGAACATTACCGCCAGTCGTATGATTGCAAGACAGATGGTGCACCAAGAAGGGTATTGAAGGTCAATCAAAGTGTTTGTATATCACTTCAGAAATCCGATTTGTGCATGAATGTCTCAGCCCCCCCCCACCCCCACCCCCACCCCCCCCCACCCCCGGTGTTGATTATTTGTTGACATCTAATCTCATGGCGTTTTTTTTTTTTTGAGTTTGCCTAAGTCTCAGCTCTCTCGGCTGTCAATACAATGACTTGGCAAATATATAATGTCTAATGCATTTTACAGTTTGACTGAAACCATCAAGCATTCTATGGCATGTTTGCATTTCCCACTTGAACAGGAACAATGCTTAAAAGCTTTACTTTTGGATAGCCGATGTTGAATTGTTCCGTGTCGTCTGTGGTGTAGTTTTTGAAGGGCTCCCATACAGCTGTTGTCATGGGAACCTACACGACGTGTTAAATGGAAATATTATTTGCAAATCATTTTGAAATATATATATTTATATTTATATGTATAAACAACTTTCAATAGATGTGGGATTGAGCTGGTTCAATCCGATTCTGCGGAGCAGATGCCTAATTATTTAGTTTTTTTTTTTTTTTTTTTTACTTTTTTTTTTTTTTTTTTTTCTTTTTAAAGCCCCGTTTCTCAACCCTTAGGATGGTCGAACGCCCCTTAAAACAGGGGTCACCTAAAACTATCGAAAAATAGCAGATGCCTAATTATTTAGTTTTTTTTTTTTTTTTTTTACTTGTTATTGTTGTTTTTTTTCGTTTTAAAGCACCGGTTCTCAACCCTTAGGATGGTCGAACGACCCTTAAAACAGGGGTCACCTAAAACTATCGAAAAACAATAATTTATGAAGTAGCAACGAAGATAATTGTATGGTTAGGTGTCGCTACAACATGAGGAACTGTATTAAAGTGTCGTGGCATTAGGAAGGTTTAGAACCATCGGTGTGAAGGATGTCAAAATGGCACTAATTGTAATCAGAGCTCTCTCAAAACTGGGTCCAGGTAGGCTTTCCAAACCTCCCGGGTTGACTGAGATCTTCCCTGCTTAGCAGCGTTGTCCCGGTCCTTTTAGATATTCTTTTCCGGTTTAAATTATCAGAATAACAATTTGTCCCTTTGATGTTTGACAGTCTCGTATACACTGATATCAGAACTTTGCATTGATACATCAGAACTTGATTGGTAACGAATTCTAAGCTTAATGTAGCTGAGTTAAAAAAATGTGCGTGTAAAGACTGAGAAATTCTGAGCTTGTATTTCGTGATTTATCTTCAGTTCTGAGCTAACATATATAGTGAAGTTTACAGTGAATAAGGGGTATATAATAACAGTTACTTTCGCTTTCGTGATGACATGCGGTATACTAACATTGAATAGACCTCCGTCTTCCATGCATCTTAAGAAAATGCCGTCATCATTGCTAGACTGATCAGTGTGCATGACCTGATAAAACCATGCTAAAATGTGTCGGGGCGGGGGGGCGGGCTAGCTTCTTTTTATGACATTTACAACTAGAAAAGCAACGGACTCGTCTTCAGAATACATTACCCTGGTCTTTATACCATCAAGGGTTTGATTTACCAATCATCGGGGATCATAACGTCTCCATGATCATACACGGGCCATCCCCCTCCTGAGTCAAATATTTTGGTCGTATTAATGTCATCCTTTGTTCTAAAGTGGTCCGCCAACCAGTATTTAACACCACCAAATTAATTGACTGGTGCCTC
Source organism: Lymnaea stagnalis (assembly GCA_964033795.1). Lineage (NCBI taxonomy): Eukaryota > Metazoa > Mollusca > Gastropoda > Lymnaeidae > Lymnaea > Lymnaea stagnalis. The sequence continues at coordinate 320,024 of CAXITT010000735.1, read as the reverse complement.
CGTTTGGACTGGGAAGCTCCGGGTTTTTCCAGCTTGTTCACTCTCTCGATGTCCTTCATTCTTACGTGGCTTGGAACACGTTAAACTGTTACATCCCCTTCGATTTTCTCTATCTTACCAACGTCATCAAAGAGGACGTCAACCAGGTGGGTATTACGTGCTTCTTCATACAAAATCTCAAGAGCAGATCTTCACTCGGAGAAGAATGACATTAATTTATAAATATGTATAGATAAAGTTTACCGAATAAAAGCTTCCTTCTGCACTACTATTCAAGTTCAAGGCAGCGTTCTATCTATCTATCTATCTATCTATCTATCTATCTATCTATCTATCTATCTATCTATCTATCTATCTATCTATCTATCTATCTATCTATCTATCTATCTATCTATCTATCTATCTATCTATCTATC
>CAXITT010000735.1:286607-316772 GCA_964033795.1 Lymnaea stagnalis | reverse complement strand
GTGTGTGTGGGTGTGTGTGTGCGTGTGTGTGTGTGTGTGCGTGCGCGTGTGCGTGTGCGTGTGTGTGCGTGCGTGCGTGTGTGTGTGTGTGTGTGTGTGCGTGCGTGTGCGTGCGTGCGTGCGTGTGTGTGTTCATTGCGCTTTTTCAATTATTTTTAAAAATCAAAAAATGCGTGTTCATAAATTAAAGACCTTTCTGTTCACTTTATTGAGTCAATTATTGAACATGAACAATTATAATATTTGGACACCAAGTGTCCATGAACAAAATGGTCAGGTTGCCAGCTTGCCTAACAAGCATACGAGTTAAACCAGTTTATCCATTAGACAGTTAACTTTTGATGGATACACGTGAGAAAGTCAGTTTTATTGTAGTTAGTCTTTCCTAAATGAAAGCTCTTCAAATGAAGTGAAATAATTTCGTACCATACTTCTACAAATGTTTTCGAAGATATATGCATAACACATTTCTTTTTTTAAAGATAATTAGAAAAAGTAACAACGTACTTCGAGGCAAAACAGGGCAAGTGGTCTATATTTGTTACACTCATTACGTTCATATGTGTTTGGATCCTTATCACTCTCATCTCTTGGTAGCACTGCAGCAAGCGTCAGTGACAGAAGAGCGAAGAAAGTGAAGGTGTCGAGAGAAAAACTCTGAAAGGAAAGTGCCAAACGGCACACTGATCACCTAATCATGACATAAACATTTATATTTATGCCAGAAAGGCTTATTATTTTGATATTTTAAAATTGTGGTTGCCAGGTATCCTGGCTATCTTTTTTTAAGCTAGTGATTGTGAGATTGTGAGCGGAGCTTGGATCTGGAAATTTTTGCCTGGAACTGGAGCTGGTAAATTTTCTTACTGCTCAAAGCTCAAAAAAAATTAAACAATTAATAAACTAATGCAAAAACTGCAAAAAATATTGCACTTTTTAAAATGTATTTATTAAAAATGATGCCCCTCTATGTTGCCCCACACTTGAAACAACTATTTTGCCCAATTATTTAAACAGCTGAGTTGCCCATCCCTCTACATCTATATTTCCCTACACTTCTAACAGCCATGTTGCCTAATTATTCAACCCAGGCGTGTCGTCAGTTTTTCAACCTGCTGTGTTGCCCAACTCTTCAACGTTCTGTGTTCCTTAATTCTTCATCAAGGCGTGTTGCCCTTTCCTCTACAGCTAGGCTGCCCAACTCTCCTACGAGCTATGTTGTACCCCTCTCCTACGAGCTATGTTTTCCCACTCTTCTACGAGCTATGTTTTCCCACTCTTCTATGAGCTATGCTGCCCCACTCTTCTACGAGCTATGCTGTCCCACTCTTCTACGAGCTCTGCTGTCTCGCTCTTCTACGAGCTATGCTAAGGTAATGAGCTGGAGACCACAAGCGGTGGAGATGGCAGGTCGTGTGTAAGGGGTGCCGATGGTGGTTCAATGAGCTGGAGACCAGAAGCCGTGGAGGTGGAAGGGAAGATTTGGCAAGTGAATTGCTAAGGCGATATCCAATAATCAACATAACGCTAACAAAACACAAGTCCTAAAAACTCAGATCAAGAGAGATATAATTACAACAGATCATACAACAGATCATACAACAGATCAACAACAGATCATGCAAAAGATCATACAACAGATCATGATAAATTCTTAAATTAAGTTCATGTTCATGCATCCTGTGTGTATTATAGTTCAATATTACCATGATCATGAGGTTATGTTCTGCTATCTGTAAAATGCTACTTTGGTCAATAACTGCAGGACGTCCAAATCTTGACGTGTGGTCTGATAGTGAAGCAGCAGAAATTTGAGATCTGGACTTTTTATATTGCAGTGAAGCAGCTGGACCTTCAAATCTGGACGTGCGGTCTAACAGTATAACATCAAGATCTTTAAACTAGAGACGTGTGACCTGAACGTGTAATGGCAAGAGATGCTGTTCTTATCGTGTAGTTTTGGGGTAGATCTCTTCACAAGAAAAATGTTCAACTACACACCACGTTAAGGGGTTTAAAACCTCTGGCATTCCTTTATGCCCGTTTAAATTTTACAACTAGGTGGATCGTAAAATTAGAATCTCCTTAAGAATTGAAATGATTGGTATCGAAATCGGAGTCACTTTAAAATACAAGTGCGATCCTTGGAATTTGTTTGAACTGGACAATAACGGGACATTTACAGTATCGAAGAGATAGCTAACAAAGTCACATTTTGATCGTCTAACATTACACATTGTCACATTAGCTAGTCCGATAATGCATTGCCACATTAGCTATTCTGATAATACATTGTCACATTAGCTAGTCTGATAATACATTGTCACATTAGCTAATCTGACAACATATTATTCTGAAATTACATTTTTTCTGATAATACATTGTGACATAAGCTATTCTGAAATTACATTTTCACTTTTGATAATTTAACATTATTTCGTCACAAATTCCGGACTACCACCATTTTATAAAATACGTTATATTTACTTCGCATTTGCTAGTGGCTGGCTGGAAAAAAAATTTTCTGACGGCTAAATGATCCACTTCCCGTCAACCTATTTTGCTGAAACTTCTCACATAGACTCGCTGCTAATGACAAAGACTTCTACCAAAATTTGAAAAACAATAAAATAAATAAACAAAACCAAACTATATTTTAAGCAATTAGTGAAAGGAAATTCTAATTCTACATGGTAAAAATTCAATAATATATTTTTTAAATATTTCAATAATTTAATAAACGGCTCGCCGAACTCACCACAAAAAAGTTCATGAATCCCAGCATCGAGTTTAAGTTTGAGGAGAACAGTTAAAAGCACTTTGATTTTTGAGAATCTCATCACCATTTCTGAACTTTTTTTTTTCTGGTCTAGATAGTTAAACCAGTGGAGTAGTTAGAGTTTGTGACGCCACATATTCATTAGATTACAGTTTACACATCTAGCATGAGCTGTAGATAGCGTTAATAATGGACTGAAAATTGCGCCCCTTACAGTGACGCCCGGGATGGACAAGCCCCTCACCACCCATCAACTTTTCTGACTACCTCAGTGCTGGATTGTATATTTTTGTAGCACCAGTGTGTAATCGAATATTTTTTTAGAAGCAGTGTTTAATCGTATATTTTTTTAGAACCACTGTGTAATCGAATATTTTTTGCAGAACCAGTGTGTAATCGTATAATGGTGTAAATCCAGTGTTAATCTACAAAATATTATCTCGGCGCCCCAATGTTCAAAAAATTGCGTTCCCTCCCTTGTTTGTCTTGGAATGGCCGACTTCAGATTGTCCTTATTCAAAATGTTGCAGTAAATCCGGGCTCAACGACAGCCACCAGCCATTCCATTAGTTGGTTGAAGAAGATGTGTCGTAAATTAGCCCCTGGCCATCCAATATTCTTATAACGACTAGGAAACAAAGCACCGCCATAAGTTAAATGTTAGGGTAGCACTCAATTCCAAGGGGACAACACACAATTTCAAGGGGATACAACACAATTCCAAAGGAGCAACATCCAATTTCAAGGGTGTAAACCCAATTCCAAGGGGGCAACATTCTGCCAAGGGGGGGGGGAGCATGCAATTTTACGGGGGAAACACATAATACCAGGCGGAGCAATATTTAATTCCAAGGTGGTAGCACAAAATTTCAAGCGGATAGCACACAATTCCAAGGGGCAACACAAAATTCAATGGGTATATCCAAGGGGTCAACAGCATTTTTAAGGGGGCAGCACGCAATTCCAATGGGACCACACAAAATTCCAAGAGGCTGCACACCATTCCAAGGGGGCAATACACAATTCCAAGGGGTCAGCGCACAATTTCAAGGGAGCAACACACAATTCCAAGGGGGGGGGGGGGGCACACAATTCCAAGGGCCAGCACATAATTCCACGGGGGGGTATAATATTAAAGATTTTAAAATGCCAAATACGCATGTCAATGGTTCAATAGTGCCTAAATTGTATACCTTAAATTGAATCATTTAAAGTTAATCATTAACAAACAAAAATCTACTTCTCTGAATGATGGCAAGTAGATACTAATTTTGTACTAAAGTTTTCTTTTACTAGATTTAATCATAGTCATTAAAATTAGTTTTCTTCCGCTTTGCTGTTCACATATTCTTTGCTTTTTCTTCAATACTCTGATACCGGTCATCAACTATCAGCTACATCTCACACCGTGTCCAGTGTCAGTGGGCAGTGACCAGTGGCGTAGCTAAGGAGTGGCAGATGGGACATACGTCCCTAATCGCCAGACTAGTTCTTCTTCTTATGCCTTTTTACCCCGTATGGGGCATAGGCCATCCACAAGAAGTTTCCATTCATCACGGTCCTATGCTTTCCTTTCCAGTTGCTTAGAGATGTGTCCCATATTGTGCTTGTCTATCTCCAACTCAAGACTCCATTTAATCTTTGGCCTTCCTCTCTTTCTTTCCCCCTATGGATTCCATGTTAGAGACTGTCTGGTGATGATATCTGTGAGTTTTCGGAGAGTATGCCCTATTCACCTTCATCTTCTCTTTATGTTGTGTTCATCAATGGGCACCTGGTAAGTACTTTCCAGTAGATCTTTGTTAGTGATGGTATTTGGCCATTTGATGTTCAGGATTTTTCTAACGCATGTGTTTATGAAGGTCTTTACTTCCCGTGTAATGCTCGCTGTTGTTTTCCGATTTTCTGCTCCATATAGTAAAACTGTTTTGAAATTAGTGTTCAAGATTCTGACTTTGGTTTGCAATTTTAGCTCCTTAGACTCCCATATTTCCTTTAATCGCACAAATGCTGATCTAGCTTTTCCAATTCTGGCCCTTACATCCGCCTCAGATCCGACATTTATGTCGATGATGCTACCTAAGTATGTGAAGGACTCCACTTCTTCTGCCAGAGAGATATCCTCTTGGTTGGTTGAGTTTACCTGCATGATTTTCATCTTAATTTTATTTATATTGAGTCCGAACTTTACTGAAATGGTGGCTGCGTCTTTCGTCTTTTCCTGCATTTATTGCTGGTTGTGGTAAAGAAGTGCAATGTCATCTGCAAATTCCAGATTATTCGGTTGGTCCCTGATTATCCACTGTATCCCGTTCCTCTTTTTGTATGTGGATTTTTTCATAATTCAATCAATGGTGCGGATGAATAGGAAAGGGGACAAGAGACATCCTTGCCTCACTCCAGTTTCCACTTTAGAGCCATCAGTGAGCTTCCTAGTGGACCACCCTTCATAAGAACTCTGAATGATCCTGACTAGTTTCCTGGTACTCCATAGTGCCGAAGAAGTTTCCGCAAGGTTTGTTGGTCCAGGCTATCAAAGGCCTTTGCTTAGTCTATGAAATTTATATATAAGTGGAAGTTCGATTTTATGAAGTGGTCTACAATGATACGTAGTATTACAATTTGATCTGTGCATGATCTGTTTCAGTGGCGGAAGCCAGCCTGTTGATCTCATACCTGCGTGTCGACCTGGTCCTTCATTCAAAATTCTGTTAAAGACATCCTGTACATCCAGGTACAGACAGCAGTGTAATTCCTCTGTAATTTTGGCACAATTGCTGAGATCCCCTTTCTTTGTATCTTTATGAGGTATCCTTCTTTCCAATCTTTTGGAACTCTCTCTCTTCTTCCAATATCTTTTCAAACAGAGGGTGCAGCATGTTGAATATTGTATTTATGTCAGCTCTCATTATCTCTGCTGTGATGTTGTCCGGTCCCGGTGATTTCCCTAGTTTGAGCGGCTTGATGGCTAGAGCTATTTCTTCCTTTTTTTGGTGCGCCTTCTTCTATTTGTAGGTCTTCATTTGCTGGCTGTCTGTCTGCTGTGTCTATGGGTGGGGGGTCTGTTTAAAAGTTCCTTAAAGTATTCCACCCATCTTTTTTGCTGTTCTTTTCTTTCCGTTATTGATCTGCCATCTTTATCCTTAACATTTCTCTCCGGCCTTTTGTATCTTCCTAGTGCTGTTTTTTACCCTTTGATTTGCTTCTTTATATTTCTCTTGCGCTGTCGTTTTCTCCGCCCTTGTGCGGCTGCTGTTAACTATACTTTTTATTTCTTTTCTTTCTTTTATTTTTTGCAGTGTGTTAAATGAGAGCCAGTCTTTGTGTTTCTGCTTCACTGATCCTAAAACCTCTTGGCAAGTGAATGTTACCGACATCTTTATATTTTGCCATTTGTGTTCTACCTTTTCATCTTCGGTTCGGTCTTCTGAGGCTTGGAACTTTATTTCTTAAGGTGGCGCTAAATTCTTCTCGTTTCTTGCTCATTTTCTAATAGTACTACGTTAAATTTTGTTCGTTTTTCAGCTGGCTGTTCCCAGTTTTTCTTCAGTTTTAACTTAAGTCTTGCCCAAACAAGAGGATGATCTGATTCAACATCGGCTCCTCTTTTTGCTCGTACCTCTTTTAGAGAGGTTTTGCCAGACTAGCGGAGGCACAAAAATGGGCTCTGCTTGTATTTGATGATTGAAAATAATTATTTCAGAGTTGAATGGGGTGGGGAGGCATAAACATGAAACATGTCCCCAGGCGTCAAACACTCTAGCTACGCCCCTTCCAGTGGCGTAGAAAAGGGGAGGATGAGGGTATTCACCCAGGTGTCACTTTTTCTATACGTGGAGGCGCGGCATTTCGGATAACCGCAGAGTTTGTATTTAGTGAAAGGGGGAGCGGCAAAAATGTTCGACCCCTTATGCTGGCACTAATAGTAACTAGGCCTTTGGGCAATGTATTTATCGTAACAAAAATTATCGATCATTTATCGGGGTACAGGGTAGTAATCTAGGGAGCCAATGAATCTCCTTTCTTTTATTTAAATAAATAAAAACAAGACAAATATCATATATGTAAATTCAGCCAACCAAACGCATTTCTCTCTGGTAGGCGATACACTGGAAGAAGTGGTGGCGGCTGTCGCATACTTTGGCAGCACCATTGACATAAATGGGGGATCGGAAAGCAATCTTACTATTTGTAGCCGAAACTTGGAGAACAGCGAGCATTACGCAGAAGGTGCAGACCTTCATAAACACTTGCCTTAGAGAGATCCTGAACAGCAAATGACAAAGCACCATTACCAAAAGTCTTACTAGAGAGGACTTACCAGAAACACATTGTTGAAGACATCATAAGGATTAATATAATATACCCAAACAACTTAATGGATGACAACTATCCCGTGGCTATATCACCATCTATAAGTTAGGATGAAGTCTAGATAAGTAGATCTCGAAATGGCCAACACGTGCCCCAGTTTGGCGACGCGTGTCAAAAATTAAGAAAATATAAAATAAAAATGAATGAACCAAAGTCATTCTTATCACAGTCGTCGTAGATTAATGTTTCACCAAACCATTGACATGGTGATACAATGTATCTTAAGAGAAGAAATAAAACAGAAATGTCCATCGCCTAACTAGGTGTTAAACGAGCAGGCTCCAAAGTGCACTAATGAGTTAACTCAAATAACGTGTGTGGCGATCTTCAAAGAAAGCTTCTGACTTTTACCTCGGTATGTATAGCGAGTTTATTATAAATGGTAATTGGCTAAATCACTCTCATGTGCTATCTGAGTCCAATAAACTTAATATTTCGATGGGTAATAAAAGTTTCAATGACAGCTCACCCGTCGCAAGAGTGTTTGGGGGGGGGGGGGGTTCTACTGCGTAGTTCAATCCACTGCTCAAAATATCAGTCAGTTGGGTGAGCGATCCACATGGGGTGAAAACCATCAACGGGGGCGAGTCGTCCTCAACTCAAAAAAAAATGTGGTGGGAGTGGGGCGTTCTAGGAAGGTATTGTGGGTACATTGAACTTTTAGGGACTGCTTGATTTCGTCACGGGGATTAAAACTTTTCCATTGTCTTCCACGGGCCATCCCTGCTAAGTCAAATACTTTGGTCGTATCAATGTCAAACTTTGTTCTGAAGTGGTCCGCCAGTTAGTATTTAACACCGAGTTAATTGACTGGTGCCTCCGATTGGAATGGGAAGCTCCAAGTTTTTCCAGCTTGTCCGCTCTCTCAATGCCATTTCATTTTTACGTGGCTTGGAACACGTTAAACTGTTACCTCCCTTTCGATTTTCTACATGTTACCAACGTCATCAAAGATGATGTCAACCAGGTGGGTTTGACTTCTTCATACAAATCTCAAGAGCAGATCTTCACTCGGAGAAAAACGACGACGTCGTGTCCCACAAGCTCCGACTCCTGCTCCCACAATTTCAAAGTTCTTGTCCATCAGGTTTCACCGCAGAATCGTGTGTCACTTGACCAGTTTGTAAGAAAAAAGAGGACCAACTTCAATAGGTTCGCAGTAACTCCTATGCCTTGTAGCAACTTCAACAGGTTCGCAGTTACTCCTATGCCTTGTAGCAACTTCAATAGGTTCGCAGTTACTCCTATGCCTTGTAGTTTTAACAATAGTTCGGACCATCGGATCCTATCATGGGCGTGTCAAAGGTCTTTAAAAAATACTTTCGCTAAAATGCCTGATGAAGGATTCGGCTCTCATGTCGTCTTTGGTGAGGCGCTCTTGTCTTCTGTGGTGAGACACTCATGTTGTCTAAGGTGAAACACGCACATCATCTCATGTCATCTGGGGTGAGACAATCATGTCATCTGTCGTCAGACACTCATCTCATCTGTGGTGAGGCTCTCGAGTAATCTGTGGTGAGATACTCACATTGTCTGAGGTGAGACACTCATGTCATCTGTGGTGAGACACTCATGTCATATGTGGTGAGACACTCATGTTGTCTGAGGTGAGACACTCATATCATCTGTGGTGAGACACTTATGTATCTGTGGTGAGACACTCATGTCATCTGTGCTGAGACACTCATGTCATCTGTGGTGAGACACTTATGTATCTGTGGTGAGACACTCATGTCATCTGTGGTGAGGCACTCTTGTCATCTGTGGTGAAGAACTCATGTCATCTATAGTAAAGCACTCGTTTCGTCTATGGTGACCGTGCATGTCATCCTTTACATTGGACTTGAGTTTTCATTTCTCCCAATCCAGAGAGAGAAAGATTGAAATATGTTCCGTAATTAGTCGCCATCATATTTTCCCATCTGCTTTGTTGAATTTCTCACATGTACCAACCCATTTTCCCATCTGCTTGTTGAATTTCTCACATGTACCAACCCATTTACCCATCTGCCTTGTTGAGTTCCTCGCATGTACCAACTCATTTTCACTTTTTTCAGATGTTAAAATGTGTTAATTCCACGACTCACTTTTTAAATTTCATTATAATCTTCATTCTATTGACAAAACACACAAGTCATTATTGTTGATTTTTTTTAATTTGATTTGCGCATTTCCTGGACTTACTCGTCATGTCATTACATTAGTTTCAGGAACTTACTTGTCATGTCATTACTTTAGTTTCAGGATCTTACTCGTCATGTCATTACATTAGTTTCAGAGATTTACTCGTCATATCATTACATTAGTTTCAGGGACTTACTCGTCATGTCATTACATTAGTTTCAGGAACTTACTCGTCATATCATTACATTAGTTTCAGGGACTTACTCGTCATGTCATTACATTAGTTTCAGAGATTTACTCGTTATGTCATTACATTAGTTTCAGGAAATTACTCGTTATGTCATTACATTAGTTTCAGGAATGCTTTTGAATCATTCATCTATTATATTTTAGAGTTTTCCCTCCTTGTAGTTGCCTAAAGGTCGTCCCAAAATCATTTCACACTTCAATCTCATTCCATCATGGTCCAAGCAGCAAGGATTCACATGTTTATGATCAATTAATGCAAGTTTGCTTGTGCACTGAAAAATGTAACGACATTCATAATTATTTATACAATTTTAATATCTATTATTAATTTTCTTATTGACGTTTTTAAAAAAAAATGTTTGTGTGCTTTTTCTTTCCGTTTACCAATTTTATGTTGTTGTTGTTGTTGTTGTTGTTGTTGTTGTTTTTTTGTTGAAACAAATAAGACTGTTTTTAAATTTAAGATATTCCTCTTCATTTCATAGATTAAATTACTAACCAGGAAAAATTCTTATACTTGGACACATGGACACCAAGTGTCCGTGAAGGCTAATTGTCACATTGCTGGCCAGCACCTAACAAACATTAGAGTTCATTCAAATGAATACACCTGACAAGTTTAGTGTCATTGTAATTACTCTTTGCAAAAGACAACCTCAGATGAAAATTCTTTAAATTCAGGGAAATAGTTTCGCACCATACTTCTAAAAAATGATTTCGGAGGCAAAGACTACGCAGAAAGATTTTTTTTTTACAATAAAATTAGAAGCGGTAGCAACGTACCGAATCACAATAGAAGAAAAGTTTTTCAAACTTGAAACACTCATTGTTCTCGTATGATGGTCGATGCTTGGTGATCTCATCTCTTGGTAGCACTGCAGCAAGCGTCAGTGGCAGAATAGCGTAGAATGCGAAGGCGTCGAGAGAAAAACTCTGAAAGGAAAATGCCAACCGGCACACAGATCACACAATCCTGACATAAACATTTATACGTATGCCAGAAAGGCTTGTGTTTTGATATTTTGAATTTGTGGTGGCGAAGTATCATGGCTTGGCTATCTTTCTTTTAAGCCAGGGATTTAAAGTGGAGCTTGGAGCAGGAGTTCGGACTTTTTGCCAGGAAATGGAGTTAATAAATTTTCTTTACGCTCCATGCTCAAAAAAATATTAATAAACTAATGCGAAAACTGCAAAAAATGATCAATTGAACTTTTAAAAATGGATTTATTAAAACTGATGCCCCGCTATGTTGCCCCACTCCCTACATATGTAGTGCCCTATTTTTCTAACTGTCATGCTGCTCAACTCTTTAAACAGCTAAGTTTCCTAATTCTTCTACCAGCTGTATTGCCCCACTCTTCTACATCTGTAGTACCTTCATCGTCTAACAGCTATGTAGCCCAATTCTTCATCCAGAAGGAGTGTTGCCCCACTCCTCTACAGCTATGTTGCCCAACTTTTCTAACAGCCATGTTGCCCAAATCTTCGACACGCTATGTTGCCCCACTCCTCTACAGCTAGGTTGCCCAACTTTTCTAACAGCTATGTTGCCCAAATCTTCGACACGCTATGTTGCCCCACTCCTCTACAGCTAGGTTGCCCAACTTTTCTAACAGCCATGTTGCCCAAATCTTCGACACGCTATGTTGCCCCACTCCTCTACAGCTAGGTTGCCCAACTTTTCTAACAGCTATGTTGCCCAAATCTTCGACACGCTATGTTGCGCCACTCTTCTACATCTGTAGTGCACTACTCTTCTAACAGCTATTTTGCCCAATTCTTCAACCAGCTGTGTTGCCCAACTCCTTTAAAGCTATGTTGCCTAATTCTTCAACTAGCTGTTGTCCAGTTCTTCAACCACTATGTTGCCCCAATCTTCTATAGCCGTGTTGCCCACATCTTCCACGATTGATGTTGCCCCACTCTTCTACAGTTATTGTGAGCGGAGCTGGCGCTAACTCAAATTTGTCCCGGGCGTCCAAAACAAGCCCTCTCTTAATCTTAAGATTTCTATTTCGTCATAAAATTAGATCAACTTTTAAATGGGCTGGGGTATTAATTATCAATTGAAGGAGGTTTGTCATTCCCAGACCTAAAAACGTCACATCGCATTACATTGTTTTTGTTTTCTATTTTTAGACAATGTATTCGTAAATTGTAGCTTTTTACAATCTATATATATATATATATATATATATATATATATATATATATATGCATTATATTTTTTTTGTTTTCTATTTTTAGACAATGTATTTGTATATTGTATCTTTTTATAATCTATATATATATATATATATATATATATATATATATATATATTATATTATATTATATAGCAGTAACAATTTGTTTGTAAAATCTTTGGTCCAATAAAGTTGTAAACACGTTTTCGTCTAGGTTAAGGCTCACATTAACGTAGAAGTACCGAACAGCTGTTGCGCGATTGGCCAAACGGAATACCAGGATGTTTGATTAATATCTTAATGAGATTGGCCACACTGCACACCCGGATCTTCTATTAATAGATTCCCGCCAATTAAATGACAAACCCTATAAATGGCAGCATGTTTTACAATTTCATGTCATTTTTGTAAAGTAGTCAATTTCACAAACTTAAAAAAAAATATATACATATTAAAAATAAGAATTCTCCATGTACCCATTCATCTTTGGTTGTAATGCTGTGTTCAATACGGGGCGCGCAAAATTAAGCGTGTTACTTAAATGCATTTGTTTCAAGTAACTAAGTAACTTTAGTAGATGTAAAGACCTAAATCATTTTTAAGTAACGACACAATGTTCATGAAGAAATCCGTCTCAGCATTGATGAAATCTTTTTTTTTAAATCAATTTCCCACAATCCATTTGACGGCAATTATTTCAAAAACAAAAATCTCTACATTACTTTAAACCAGGAAGGTAGAGCAACAGTTGTGTTTGTGTATGTGTGTATGTATGTGTGTGTGTGTTTTTTTGCGCGTGTGTATGTGCGTGTGTTGGTATGTGAGTACGTGTGTATGTTTATGTGCGTGTGTTGGTATGTGAGTACGTGTGTGTGTTTGTGCGTGTGTTGGTATGTGAGTACGTGTGTGTGTGTGTGTGTGTTCGTGTGTTGGTATGTGAGTACGTGTGTGTGTTTATGTGCGTGTGTTGGTGTGTGAGTACGTGTGTGTGTGTTTGTGCGTGTGTTGGTATGTGAGTATTGTGTGTGTTTATGTGTGTGTGTTGGTATGTGAGTTTGTGTGTGTGTTTGTGCGTGTGTTTGTATGTGAGTATGTGTGTGTGTGTGTGTGTGTTCGTGTGTTGGTATGTGAGTACGTGTGTATGTTTATGTGCGTGTGTTGGTATGTGAGTACGTGTGTGTGTGTTTGTGCGTGTGTTGGTATGTGAGTACGTGTGTATGTGTGTGTGTTCGTGTGCATGTGTGTGTTTGTGTGTGTGTGTGAGAGAACGTGTATATCAGTAAATAAAAATTTCACATACGAATAACTTATCTCAGAGAGTTTGTCGAATTTTGGAATGAAAAGCAATGCTTGGAAAGAAAAATCGTTTGAGTTTCTTCTTCTCTGTGAGTTGTTTGCTGTTGCCGCTTTGGTGCCAGCGCTTTCCCTTTTTCTTTTTTTTTTCAAGAAAAGATATATGCCCTTCAGATATCTCGTGATAATCAACTATAGGGCTCAGTTTTCACTGTTTCTGAAAGCCAGTTACATATTTAGAAGTGGCGTCTGTAGAATTATCAGAAATGAACTGGAAAGCGAGGCAAGCGTCACCTCTAATGAGACAGTAAGTAGTGAGTGAACGAACATCTCGACATTGTTTGAAAACGCGGCTTCTTAACTTGTAGCACAAAACTGTTTCGATTCTTGTCGGACGTCTCCCCTATTTCTTGCTTTGTCACAACACTTAAGGCCCACCTCTTCTCTGAGAAGGCGTGTCATCTTTTTGATGAATGACTGAGACTAGAAACTTATCTGGAACTGGTCCATTCCAGACGCAATCTTCATATGAAAGGTTCAAAGCTGTTCGCCTAATTTCCCTCTCCACATTTTCAATATTTTGGCCTCGAGTCACTTACATTTTTCATGTGTTTTTTTTAAACAAAATGCAATTTCTATCATTGTTTCTTTTCTTTTAGTCAATTGTTAGTGAAAAAAAAAAAGTTCTAGTAATAAAACTCTATTGGTTTATTGAGTATGTAGGAAAGTATTTTAATAAATCAAGAGCGAAATTGATATTAATATTATTTCTTTTTACTACGTAATGCAAAAACAAACATTTGATTCACAACTGTCAAATAGATCATCTCTATTGATGTCTGAAAGAACTGGCCGGCCGGGGGGGGGGGTATTTTTAATTTTAATCATATTAAACATAATTTCTTTTTAGAGGTGTAAAGGCGGAGCGTGTGTGGGTTTTCAACCAGTACAGGGGCGTAGCGCAGGGCTGAAGATGGAGGCCCTGGGGGTAGTTGGTCGTAGGTGAAGGGTGCGATGGTGAGACAAAGGGCTGAAGATGGAGGCCCTGGGGGTAGTTGGTCGTAGGTGAAGGGTGCGATGGTGAGACAAAGGGCTGAAGATGGAGGCCCTGGGGGTAGTTGGTCGTAGGTGAAGGGTGCGGTGGTGAGGCAAAGGGTTGAAGATGGAGGCCCTGGGGGTAGTTGGTCGTAGGTCAGGGTCGCCGGTGGTGAGGCATAGGGTTAAATACCAGAGGCCGTGTGGGTGGTGGGGGGTCGTTGAGGGGTGTCGATGATGAGGCAAACGGCTGGAGACCAGAAGCCGTGGAGGTGGCAAGGAAAGATTGGGAAGTCAACTGCAATGGAGAAATAAAATAATCCAACATAACTGTGACACGACACACCGCCTAAAACTCTTTGTGAATATTCCCATATTCTTGCCCTAGGCAACAGATTAAAATATCATATAATTACCACAGATCATACAACAGATCATACAACAGATCATACAACAGATCATACAACAGATCATACAACAGATATACAACAGATCATACAACAAATCATACAACAAATCATACAACAAATCATACAACAAATCATACAACAGATCATACAACAAATCATGCAACAGATCATACAACAAATCATACAACAAATCATACAATAAATCATACAACAGATCAAACAACAGATCAAACAACAGATCATACAATAAATCATACAACTGATCATACAACAGATCATACAATAAATCATACACTAGATCATACAATAAATCATACAACAGATCATACAATAAATCATACAACAGATCATACAACAGATCATTAAAAAAATTAATTAAATTCATGTTCCAGCATCACTGTATGTATTAAAGTTAAATATTACCATGATAGTGAGGATATTCTCAAGCCAAAGTGCTATCTTCAAATGTTACTTTGGTCGGCACCGCAGCACCTTCAAATCTGGACGTGTGGTCTGAGAGTGTGGCAGCAGCGCCTTTAAACAAAGACGTGTAATCTGAACGTGTAATGGCAAGAGATGCTGGTGTTATCGTTTAGTTTTGGGGTAGATCTCTTCACACACAAAAAAAAGTTTCAACTGCTCACCGCGTTAAGGGGTTTAAAACATCTGGCATTCCTTTATGCCCGTTAAAATTGTACAATGAGGTGGATCGTAAAATTATAATTTCCTTAAGAATTGTAATGATTGGTATCGAAATCGGAGTCACTTCAAAATATAAGTGCGATCCTTGGAATTTGTTTCAACTGGACAATTACGGACAATTTACAGTGTCAAATAAGTAGCTTGCGCTTATGTGAAATAAAGGGGCATTTTCAGTGTCAAAGAGGTAGCTGGCACTTAAGGGAAATAATAGGACATTTATAGTGACAGATAGGTAGACAGGTCATATGTAAAATAACGTGACTTTTGCAGTGTAGAAGAGGTAGCTTGCTCTTATGGGACAAAAATGGGACAATTTACATTGACAAGGAGGTGGCTATCTCTTATGGGAAATAACGGAACAATTACAAAGTTATTTTAGATGGTCTTTCATTATACATTGTCACATTAGCTAGTCTGATAATGGAATGTTCACTAGCTAGTCTGTCATTAAATTGTCACATTAGATAGTCTGAAATTACATCGTCACACATTCGGGACACCCACCCCCTTTTTAAATCCTTCACTTTTGTTCGTTGCTGGCCGAAAAAATCTTCGGACGGCTAATTGACACACTTCCCGTCAATCTATTGAGCTGAAACTTGGCACAAAGACCCGTTGCCAATGACAACGCATTCTAACAAATTTACAGAACAATAAAAGAAATACACAAAATTAAACATTTTTAAAAATTATTAATTACTTAATTATTCTACCTGGCAAAAATTCAAATAAATCTTTTTTAAATATTTCAATAATTTAATAAACGGCTCGCCGAACTCAACACAAAATAGTTAATGAATCCCAGCTTCGAGTTTATGTTTGAGGAGAAAAGTTGAAAGAACTTTGATTTTTGACAACCTAATCACCATATCTGAACACTTTTTTTCTGGTCTAGATAGTGGAACTAGTGGAGTAGCTAGAGTTTGGGACGCCAAACATTCATTAGAATACAGACAACCCATCTAACATAAGCCATAAACTGAAAATTGCGTGCCAAACAGTGACGCCCGGGGACTACGAGCCCCTCACCACCAGTCAACTTTTCCTACAGCCTCAATGGAGGATTGTATATTTTTGTAGAACCAGTGCATGATCGTATTTTTTGTAGAACCAGTGTGTAATCGTATATTTTTACAACCACTGTGTAATCGAATACTTTGTGTAGAACCAGTATGTAATCGTATAATATTGTAGATCCAGTGTTAATCTGAAAAGTGTTATTTCGGCGCCCCACTGTTCAGAAATTCCGCTCCCTCCCTTGTTTGTCTTGGAATGGCCGACTTCAGATTGTCCTTATTCAATATGTCGCAGTAAATCCGGGCTCAACAATAACCGCCAGCCATTCCATTAGTTGGTTAAAGAAGATGTGTCATAAATTACCCTCTGGCCATCCAATATTCTTATAACAACAAGGAAACAAGGCACCGCCATTCTTTATCACACAATTGAGTACCATTTTTAGAAATTCACATTAGCGGTGGCGGATTGACCATAATTTTAAACCGCTTTGGGCAGCACACAATTTTAAGGGGGGAAAACATAATTCCAAGCGGGGCAACAATTAATTTCAAGGGAGTAGCGCGCGAATCCATGGGGGCAACACACAATTTCAGGAGGAACCACACAGTTCCTAGGGGGGGGGGCACACAATATTAAGGTGATAGCACACAATACCAAACGGGAAACACAAAATCAAGGGGACTGAACACAATTCCAAGGGGCAACATACAATTTCACTGGGGTAGCACCCAATTCCAATGAGGCAACACATAATTCCAAGCCGGGCAACAATTAATTTTAAAGGGGGTAGCACACAATTCCGAGGGGCAACAAATAATTCCTAGCGGGGCAACAATTAATTTTAAAGGGGACGGCACGCCATTACAACACAACACAAAATTCCGGGGGGGGGGGGGGAGCACACAATTTCAAGGGAGCAGCAAAAAATTCCACGGGGGGGTATAATATTAAAGATTTGAAGATGCAAAATACGCAGGTCAGACACCTGTCACATTGTGCTTAGCGCTAGTGGGCAGTGGCCAGAGGCGTAGCTAAGAGGTGGCAGATGGGACATACGTCCCGAATCACCAGACTAGCGGAGGCACAAAAATGGGCTTTATTGGTATTTGAAATGGTGGATCCGAAGAAGATTTCAGAGCTAGAATTGTGAAGGCTGGGTCAGAATTTGTTCTATTAAAGAAAATAAGGGAGTAAAAGGAGCTGACTCTTCAAACCAAAGTCAGAATGTTCAACACAAATGCCACAACAGCCCTATTACATGTAGCCGACATTTGGAGAACAACAGCGAACATCACGAATTTTTTAATGTAAAAAAATTATATAATCTTTACACTGTTGTACACATTTTGCTCCGGGGGGGGGGCACTTTATTTCCCCTTGTGGGGGGGGGGGGCGCAATGCTTTGCGGGAGAAATACCTGAAAGAAAGCCGGGTTTTTTTTTTTGGCTTCGGGAGAACAGTGCCTCCCTGATGGTCTGGCACCCCACGCAGAGGCAAACCCCATGTGACACCACCATGTCGCCTTGGCGGTGAAGGACCCTGACTTAGAGGCGTTCAGTCACAACAGTCGTCCCCCCCCCCCCCACATCCCATGTGTCACCACCATGTCGCCTTGGCGGTGAAGGACCCTGACTTAGAGGCGTTCAGTCACAACAGTCGTCCCCCCCCCCCCACAGAATCTACTTCACTACGTTTTTCTACCACGGTGTGTGGACGTTGCCATGCTTTTTTTTCAAATCCAACTTTCTGCGGTTAGAAAAACAAATACTTTGTCTTGAGGCTCTAGTTCTCTAAGATATCTGTTTTTGTTGACGACATCGCTAGATTTACTGTTTTTATTGTGTACGTTTTTCTTAGCATACTGAAGAGCAAACACAATTTCTTCTCTTGTCTTGGTTTTAAGATCATATGGAGAAATACGTTGTTTTTCCTTATGTGATGTTTCTAATGGGTTTTTTGGGATTTGCTCCAGAGACAAGCTCAAATGGTGAGACACCTGTTGTTTCATGTGGTATTTCTCTGTAAGCAAAAAGTACTAAGACTAAAAATCTGACCCAATCTGCTTGTTTATCATTAACAACTTTCTTTAACATCAACTTGTTTGATTGATTATCTCTGTCTACTGCACCGTTTGCTTGTGGCCTGTATCTTGCTGCATAGGTCTGTGTCATATTCAGCATATGTGTGAAAGCTGCAGTAATTTGTGACCTAAATAGAGATCCATTATGTGACGAAATTGTGTCAGGCAATCCGAATCTTGTCAAAACTGATCATAGGACATGGCGCTCAGCTGTATGTTCTCTTAATGGTATAGCATCGATCCAAAAGGTTGTAGCTTCGTACGAGGGTGTTTTCTATTCATAGTTGTTTCATCAACTTCCATATGTGTTGCACAACTGATATGTTTGGCTGATTCTAATTTCTTCATCTACAACCCATGACATCTTCTAGCAGTGCTTTCATCTCTTTCTTCTATCTTTTCTCTTTCAATTCTTTATGTTTATTGTTGAACAAGGATCTATTGCTCGTTAACCTTCTGCACCCCGCCCCCCCCCCAATTTCTCTTTACCCTTTTCATAACGCTTATAAATGTTACGGTACGGGTTTGAATCTAGGCTTGTGCCAAACGGTTACACTGGGGCACGCCACTGACCTGAGGGTATTAAGTTTACGTGTGACACTTGACGCCCTAATGCCTAATTGCCGTGCTGATAGATGCCCCCCTCCCTCCTTCCAGAACGCTTGATAACCCTTCACCTGATCAAATTCTCTAATAAACACTGGATTCAGGTATACGCCAAAATTTTGATATAATCTAAATTTTTCTGGGAAGGGGTTCCGCAGACCCCTATCCATTGCGCTCAGAAGCCGTCTGCGCCCTCGATTTCTGCTCCACTTCCTCATAACAAATGACAGTATACCTGGTCCTGGTCACCCAACTTTGGCGCCGATAGATACACTGCCTATTGGCTTAGTTAGTGTTAGTGCCGCCCTGGGGGGGGACAAGTTGTCCGAAAATGCCGTACTCCATATGAAATAATGTAGATCTATTAATATTAGTATTAGTAACTTGATGTCAACACTAACGTTACAATTGTAGCTAGCTTTCAATAGATAAATATGTCTTCATCGTTTTCATTTGACCACTTTCCTATTTAATCCTCTCTCACAACAAAATGGATTGGGTCCTGTGTCACAATCACAATCTCGTTATAAATCATAAAATGGTCGAAGTGGTCTAAATAGTGACTAATATTTTATTAAACAAAATCACATCTCATGAAAATGGGAACATACTTGGAACTAATATTATATTAATCTCAATACTTTAATTACTAGCTTCCGTGTAATCTTCTTTACTTCTTTAACTTAATAATGTATCAACACTCTATAGACTGTACAATCTTCTCATATGAACTTCGTAAATTAACTATCATTTTATTTAACCTCCATTTCTCGTCTCGTTCCTCGCTCTCCCATGAATGGCCAGGTTCTCCCAAGTCCCAATATTACGTATATTTTATAAGAAATAATTCCTATATTACTTATCTCCCATATTTTCATATCTGTGACAAATACTTTAAGGGATTCTGTACGATCTGGTTAAGAAATACACGATGTATGTCCATGAAAATGAAAAGCAATTAAATATCACAAACCTATGACGTATCTTGCTTATTAGGGGAGAAGGAGGATTCAAAAAAATTCGGGGGACACCATGATTTACCGCACCGGGTAAGACCGAATCTGGTGACGTCACTGTCTAGAACTGCCCTACACTTGTTATATCCAGTGCTATTTCAAATATATTCAATCCAGTGCTATTTTTAAACATGTTATATCCAGTGCAGTTATGAACATCGTCTATCCAGTGCTGCTTACTTACATATCCCTCCTTCGCTATGTGTATATCTCCTCACCTACCTATCCTACATCCACCGTCCCTACCTTCTTTATTGCATATCCATTCCTCCCTATGTTTATGTCTCCATACTGTAATGTTTCGAAGCCAAGTTTACCTATGAATGGCCCGAATATCCAAACAAGAGATGAATTTATAAGTATTGCTTTTGGTAACAAATATGATCCCTTGAAATAAGCCATCGGTTGTCTCTTCATGATACGCGGAATTATCAGTACATCTACCTTTTAAACAAACAAAAATCAAAGCTGTATTGTGAAACCCCGCATTTACGAGACCCCTACTATTGACTTGATCCGATTGTATGGACCCCCATCATCGCGTCATATTGAGGGTTTCCCTGTATTATAAAATAAGGTTTTTAAAATGGTAACATTTGCAATTAAGTGGGTCGTCTGATGGTGCGACTTCAGTGGTACGGCCTTAAGGATTCCATAGGCAGATGTAGAGAGATAGGGATATGATAGGTGGATGGAGGTAGCCATGGGGATACGTTATGTAGATTCATGTGGTCATGGCGACATGATAGGCAGATAAAGGTAGCAATAGAGAGATCTTGTGAAGGTGTTAATAGAATCTTATATGGTACAATTTTTGTCGACGAGGTTGTCGTTCAACTCTACGCCGTTTCGCCACTTTGATAAAAAATTCTTAAACACCTATATATCATTTGTAAACACGAGAGACAATTTGGAAATCATTTTCAGAATATGCTTTACGTCCCTTTACAAATCATACCACAACCTCCCCTAAAAGATTTTAACTTAATTCTCAGGGAAGGTTGTGTTTTGATAAGCTGATAAATAAAATATTACTTTTTATGAAAACATAGTTCATTTTGCAAGGCTTAAAGTATTACAACTGAGAGTATAGATACAAATTTAGGCAGCATTATGAGCATTGTGAAATCCAGGCATTCTTTAGTATGCAAAGACGCTGTATGGAATCCGTGACGATTTCAAAGCATGCATATGTTAGACCAGTGGTTCTTAACCTAGGTTCGATCGAACCCCAGGGGTTCGGTGAGTCAGTCTCAGGGTTTCGGCGGAGGTCTAAAAAAAAAAGTCAGAAAAAAAGTCATATTTTATTTTTCCTATTAAGAAGGGTTCGGTGAATGCTCATATGAAACTGATGGGTTTCAGTACCTCCAACAAGGTTAAGAACCACTGTGTTAGACATTATATACAAATGACGATAAAATCATTCTAAAAATTGAAAAGGGTTGTAGCATAATTTAATGCAATTTAAAACCGGAAAAGCGATGGACTCGTCTTCCTGGTATTTATCTTATCAAGGGATTGATTTGCCATCGATATACCAATCTTCTGGGGCTAAAACGTCTCCATGATCCTGCACGGGCCATCCCTGCTGAGTCAAATACTTTGGTCGTATTAATGTCATCCTTTGTTCTAAAGTGGTCCGCCAACCAGTATTTAACACCACCAAATTAATTGACTGGTGCCTCCGTTTGGACTGGGAACCTCCGGTTTTTTTCTAGCTTGTCCACTCTCTCGATGTCCTTCATTTTTACATGGCTTGGAACAGGTTAAACAGTTACCTCCCCTTCGATTTTCTCTATCTTACCAACGTCATCCAAGATGACGTCAACCATGTGGGAGTTACGTGCTTCTTCATTCAAAATTTCAAGAGCAGATCTTCACTCGGAGAAAAATGAGGACGTTGTGTCCCACCGGATACTATCATAGGCCTGTGTGAAATCTTATAAAATACTTTTTGTAACAATGCCTGTTAAAGGATTCGGCCCTCATGTCCTTTGTCGGGAGGCACTCGAGTTATACTTGGTGGGGAACTCGTGTCTTCTGTGGTGAGGCACTCGTTTCATCTTTGGTGAGACACTCGTGTCATCTTTGGTGAGACACTCGAGTAATCTTTGGTGAGACACTCGTGTCACCTTAGTGAGACACTCGTGTCACCTATGATGAGACACTCGTGTCATCTTTGATGAGACACTCGCGTCATCTTTGGTGAGACACTTATGTCATCTTTGGTGAGACACTCGTGTCATCTTTGGTGAGACACTCGTGTCATCTTTGGTGAGACACTCATGACACCTTTGGTGAGACATTCATGTCATCTTTGGTGAGATTCTCGTTTCATTTGTGGTGAGGCACTCTTGTCATCTGTGGTGAGTCACTCGTGTTAAATGTGGTGTGTCATGTGTGGTGAGGCACTAGTGTTAAATGTGGTGTGTCATCTGTGGTGAGGCACTCGTGTCATCTGTGGTGAGGCATCTGCATCGTCTGTTGTGAGACACTCGTGTCCTCTGTAGTGAGGAAGTCGCTTTATCTGTGGTGAGACACTCAAGTTATCTTAGGTGAGACACTCATGCCATCTATGGTGAGGCATTCATGTCATACATGGTGAGGCACTCGTGTCATTTAGTGGTGAGACACTCATGTCCCCTTTGGTGAGGCACTTGTGCAATTTGTCTTGTTGAGTTTCTCGCATGTACCAACCTATTTTCCCATCTGCCTTGTTTAGTTTTTCCCATGTACCAACCCATTTTCCCATCTGCCTTGTTTAGTTTTTCCCACGTACCAACCTATTTTCCCAATCTGCCTTGTTTAGTTTTTCACATGTACCAACCCATTTTCTCATCTGCCTTGTTTAGTTTTTCCCATGTACCAACCTATTTTCCCATCTCCCCTGTTTAGTTTTTCCCATGTACCAACCCATTTTCCCATCTGCCTTGTTTAGTTTTTCCCATGCACCAACCCATTTTCCCATCTGCCTTGTTTAGTTTTTCCCATGCACCAACCCATTTTCCCATCTGCCTTGTTTAGTTTTTCCCATGTACCATTTTTCAGTTGTTAAAATCTGTTAATCCCACCACTCGCTTTTAAAATATCATTGTAATCTTCATTCTATTGACAAAACACACAAGTCATTACCGATGATTTCATTTTTTAATTTGATATGCGCATTTCCTGGAATTCCTCGTCATGTCATTACATTTGTTTCAGGAACTTACTCGTCATGTCATTACATTAGTTTCAGGAACTTACTCTTCATGTTATTACATTAGTTTCAAGAACTTACTCGTCATGTCATTACATTAGTTTCAGGGACTTACTCGTCATGTCATTACATTAGTTTCAGGGACTTAGTCGTCATGTCGTTACACTAGTTTCAGGAATTAGTTTTCATAATTTGTTTGCCACATTTCCTATTGCATTCGGTTGCTTTCGTCCTTGTAGTTGCCCAGACGTGTGTTTAAAACCGCTTCACAGTGTATTCTCTCTCCATCTCTGTCATTGCAGCAAGGCAATATAATTTCAGGATCAACATACGAGTAGTGTTTTGTGCACTGAAAAATGTAACAACGTTAATAATTATTTTTAAAATTTCTATAACTAGTAATTATTTTCTTATATAATTAAACATATGTGTGTGTGTGTTTTATTTCCGTCGACCAATTTTAAGCATTTTTTTCTTTTAATCAAATACCGTGATTATAAATTTAAGATATTATTTTTCATTTTTAAGAGTAAATTTTTGACCATGGAAAATTATCATATTTGGTCACCAAGTGTCCTCGAAGGCTAATTGTCACGTTGCCAGCCTGCATCTAACAAATAATCAAATTATTCACCAAACCAGCGGTTCTCAATCTGTGGGTCGCGACACCCTTGGGGGTCGAACAACCCCTTCCCTGGGGTCGCCTAAGACCATCGAAAATGCATGCACTCTACAGTTATGAAGTAGCATCGAAAATAATTTTGTGGTTGGGGTCGCCACAACATGAGGAACTGTAAGTAAGGGTCGCGGCTTTAGTCGGGGGGTTGAGAACCACTGCACTAGACGGTTTAATGTTGATGAATACACCTAAGAAGTTCAGTTACATTTTAATTAGGCTTTATCCAAAGGACTACCTCAAATGAAAGTTCTTAAAATTAAGAAATCAATTAATTAATTTCTTAACATATTTCTATAAATGTTTCTGAGCCAATGACTGTGCAGAAAGAATAGTTTAACAAAATTAGAAGCAGTAGCTACGTACCGTGTGGCAAAAGTAGAAAAGTATGTCATATTTGGCGCACTCTTCGCCGTATAATGTTCGTAAAAAAGTGGCACGCTCATCTCTTGGTAGCACTGCAGCAAGCGTCAGTGGCAGAATAGCGTAGAATGCGAAGGCGTCGAGAGAAAAATTCTGAAAGGAAAATGCCAACCGGCACACAGATCACACAATCCTGACATAAACATTTATATGTATGCCAGAAAGATTTATTGTTTTGATATTTTGACATTGTAGTTGCGAAGTATCATGTCTTGGCTATCTTTTTTTTATAAGACAGGGATTTAGAGCGGAGCTTGGAGCAGTAGCTGGGACTTTTTGCCTGGAACCGGAGCTGGTAAATTTTCATACTGCTCCAAGCTCCTCTACAATTGTTGCCCTCTACTCTTCTACGGCTATGTAGTTCAATTCTTCTACATCTGCAGTGCCCCACTCTTCTAACATCTATTTTTGCACAAGTCTTCAATCAGCTGTGTT
Source organism: Lymnaea stagnalis (assembly GCA_964033795.1). Lineage (NCBI taxonomy): Eukaryota > Metazoa > Mollusca > Gastropoda > Lymnaeidae > Lymnaea > Lymnaea stagnalis. Next base: position 292,165 of record CAXITT010000735.1, on the reverse strand, counting down.
GCCCCACTCCTCTACAACTATGTTGCCCATTTCTTCAACCAGCTATGTTGCCCCACTCTTCTATATCTGTAGTATACTACTCTTCTTTCTAAGAGCTATGTTGTCCACTCCTCTAAAGCTATGTTTCCCAAGTCTTCAATCAGCTGTGTTGCCCCACTCCTCTAAAGCTATATTGCCAAATTCTTCAACTAGCTGTGTTGCACTATTCTTCAACCAGCTGTGTTGCCCATTCCTCTACAGCTATGCTGTCCCACTCTTTTAACCGCTATGTTGCCCCAATACAGTTATTGTGAGCGAAGCTGGCACTAACTCAACTTTGTCCCGAAGCGTCCAAAAAAAGCCCTATCCTAATCTTAAGTTTTCTATTTCGTCATAAAATTAGATCAACTTTTTAAGGGGGTGGGGGTATTAATTATCCAATGAATGAGGTTTGTCATTTCTAAACCGGAAAAAGTCACATCCCATTAAGTATTGTTTCTATTTTTAGACACTATTTTCGTAAACCTCAGCTCCCAGCAATATATCTCCGCATATTTAGAGCAGTAACAAACTGTTCGTGAAATCTTTCGTAAAATAAAGTTTTAAACACGTTTTCATCTAGGTTGAGGCTCACACAAACGTAGAAGTACCGAACAACTGTTTGAAGATTGGCCAAACGGAGGTGAATCGTCTTTTAATTGTCTTTTGTCGTTATTCGGGCTCTCACACTCCAGTGTCATCAGTCATGCGTCATAGAAATTGGTCTTTTCTCGTTTAAAGTCAATCTCTCCAGGACTTTCCAGATTTTTTAGAGTATGCAAATCTTCTTTTTTCATTTTATTTACTATTGCAGACGTATATTGTTATTTTGTAGTACGAATTACTTGGACCTGATCACGTATCAATTTTCTTTTTTTTTCTTTTAGTTTCTTATCCATTCAAGTGATCGGTAATGTCAGTAAGGTATTGACGTTCACTGATGCTCTCCATTTTAGGATTTTGTTGAAAAGCGAAATGTCCGAATATGATGAAATAAAGCTGTAAAATATTCCACGACTTTACTAAAGAATCAAACGGTGTTTGCGCCAAACGGTGTCATCAAAATATCAATCTTCAACTGTCTTTAATGATTATATCAAATTACCAGAAATGAGAGCACTGCCATGGGCGCCCGAGAGCACTGCCATGGGCGCCTATGAGCACTGCTACGTTTCATTAATGTTCATCCTATCAATCACTGCACCCATTTTTCAGCCAGTGGTGAACACAGACTCTCTTGAAGAAGTATGTAGTGAATTGAAGGCTGCACATTATTTCTTTTAATCATCACAGCATCACAAGCCGATGCTTTTGGCTAAAGCCTCTATTAATGACCATCAGAGTTAATCCTTTGGTACAAAAAAAAAGGGGGTTCGCGGCAAAACTGAAAATGGAAATTATAAAGGTGTGGAAAACTTCAAGTATAAAGAAAGAACTGGGAAATAAACTCGTGATAATGAAGTTGCACTTTTGTATCCGTTTTCCACCATCACGAGTTTCCTGTGTCTTTGGAGGTCTATCTGTTGGTATCTATTTATAATATAGTGCTCTATCAGTTGGTGTCTGTGGTGGTCTGTGTGTTGGTGTCTATGGTGGTAAATCTGTTGGTGTCTATGGTGGTAAATCTGTTGGTATCTATGGTGGTAAATCTGTTGGTGTCTATGGTGGTAAACCTGGTGGTGTCTAATGTGATCTATTTGGTGGTAGTGTCGGGTGCGTAAAACAACGTTCCAGTATCTTAAGCTATGTTGAATTATTGACTATGTCGAAAAGTATTTTAATAAATCAAGAGCTAAATTGATATCAATATTATTTCTTCTTACTATGTAATGCCCCTACAAACATTTGATTCACAGCTGTCAAATAGATCCTCTCTACTGCTGTCTCAAATAATTGGGGGTGGATATTTTTTTTTATTTAAAAATATTTAAATTAAATGTAATTTCTATTTAGAGGCGTAAGGTCGAAGTGTGAGTGAGGTTTTAAATTAGTACAGTCGAGTAGAGTATGAATGTAATAAGGGTGTCGATGTTGAGGCAATGAGCTGAAGGCTAGAAGTCTTAAGGTGGTGGCTGAAGGATGCAGCTTTGAGGTAAATGGCTGGAGACCAGAGGCCGTGGGGTGGTACGTCGTGGGTGATGGGTGCCAATGGTGAGGCAGTGAGCTGGAGAACCAGAGGCCGTGGGGTGGTACGTCGTGGGTGATGGGTGCCGATGGTGAGGCAATGAGCGGGAGAACCAGAGGCCGTGGGGTGGTAGGGTAAGATGGGCAAGTCAACTGCTAAGGAGAAATCAAATAATCCAACATAACTATAACTATAACACGACAAACGACATAAACACTTTGAACTTTTTGTGGATATTCCCATATTCTCGCCACATTTAACAGATCAAGAGAAATATAATTACAACATATCATAAAACTGATCATACAACAGATCATACAATAGATCATACACCAGATCATGATAAATTCTTAAATTAAATTAATGTTCCAGCATCACGGTATGCATTAAAGTTAAAAAAATATTACCATGATAATGAGGATATTCTCAACCAAACTGCTATCTTTAAATGTTACTTTGGTCTGTAACCGCTGGTCTGACAGAGTAATCAAAGGACTTTCAAATCTAGACGTCTGAACTAGGACGTCAACAGCAGGACCTTCAAATCTGGACGTGTGCTCTGTCTGAAATTGCAACAGCAGCACCTCAAAATCTGGACGTTTGGTCTAACGGTATAACAGCAAGACCTTTAAACATAGACGTGTGATCTGAACGTAAAACAGCAAGAGATGCTGGTCTGATCGTGTGACAGCAAGAGATGCTGGTCTGATCGTGTGACAGCAAGAGATGCTGGTCTGATCGTGTGACAGCAAGAGATGCTGGTCTGATCGTGTGACAGCAAGAGATGCTGGTCTGATCGTGTGATAGCAAGAGATGCTGGTCTGATCGTGTGACAGCAAGAGATGCTGGTCTGATCGTGTGACAGCAAGAGATGCTGGTCTGATCGTGTGACAGCAAGAGATGCTGGTCTGATCGTTTAGTTTAGGGGTAGATCTCTTCACAACGACTAGCAGCGTTAAGGTGACAATAAAACATCTTTCCTGTATTTAGTTTTGCACGTTTACACTGTACAATACGGTTGATCACAAAATTATAATTTTCTTAACAATTGTAAAGAATGGTATCGAAATCGGAGTCGCTTAAAATATACAAGTGCGATCCCGTGGAATTTGTTTCAACTGGGTATTAACGTGGCATTTACGGTGACAAAGAGATAGCTTGCTCTTACAGGGAAATAATGTACATTTTCAGTGTCAAATAGAGAGCTAGCTACAGTGGCGTAGCTAGGGCAGGGAGAGGGGGTCTAAATTTGAAAGTCCCCCCGGGCCCCTACTTTAGGGGGGGGGGGGACCAAAGGGGGGTTGGAATTTTTTTTTTACATTAAATAATTTCGAATTGCAAAAAAATGCAGGGGCCCCTAAAGAGGCCAAGCCCCCCCCGGGGCCCCAAATCCCCCCAAATCCCTAGCTACGCCACTGGTTAGCTATTATTAAATTATATTCAATTGCCAAACCCAGAGAGCTGCCTGCATGTCAAAGGTTTGGCACAACCCCATTTTAATTGGGGGGGGGGGGTGGTAATTCCAATCGTTAAGAAGAACTTAAATATAAGCATCTGTGGGTTTAAATACACAGTTATAATATATAGCCTGACAATAAAAAGTCATATAAGATGGTCTGACATTACATTGTCACATTTGATAGTCTGACATGACATCGTCACAAATTCGGGACTCTTACCCCTTTATAAAATACTTTACATTAACTTCGCTTTTGTTCGTGGCTGGCTGAAAAATTCTTCGGATGGCTAATTGACACACTTCCCGTCAATCTTTTGAGCTGAAACTCGGCACATGGACTCGTTGCCGATGACAACCACCTCTACCTAATTTTGAAAACAATAATAGAAATAAACAAAATTTAACCTTTTTTTTTTTCGATTATTAGTAAAATACTAATTATACTTGGCAAAAATTCATAATAGATCTGTTTAAAATATTTCAATAAATTTAATAAACGGCTGGCCGAACTCAACACAAAATAATTAATGAATCCCAGCATCGAGTTTAAGTGTAAGGAGAAAAGTTGAAAGCACTTTGATTTTTGACAATCTAATCACTATATCTGTACTCTTGTTTTGTTTCTGGTCTAGATAGTGGAACCAGTGAAGTAGCTAGAGTTTGTGACGCTCCCTAATCTTTATGATACAGACAACCCACCCAACATGAGCCGTGGATAGCGTTAATATTGGACTGAGCATTGCGCCACTTACAATGACGCCCGGGGCGGAGGAGCCCCTCACCACCAGTCAACATTTCTGACTACCTCAGTGCTGCATTGAATATTTTTGTAGAACCAGTGTGTAATCGAATTTTTTTTTGTAGAACCAGTGTTTAATCGTATATTTTTTTTAGAACCACTGTGTAATCGAATACTTTTTATAGTACAATTCGGTAATCGTATAATGGTTTAGATCCAGTGTTCATCTGAAAAGTATTATCTCGGCGCCCCACTGTTAAAAAATTCCGCTCCCTCCCTTGTTTGTCTTGGAATGGCCGACTTTAGATTGTCCGTAATCAATATGTCGCAGTAAATCCGGGCTCAACAACAGCTGCCAGCCATTCCATTAGTTGGTTGAAGAAGATGTGTCGTAAATCTCCAATATTCTTATAACGGCTGGGACACAAAGAACCGCCATTTTAACTTTTAACAAACAATTGAGTACCATTTTTCGAAATTCACACTAGCGGTGGCGGATTTACTATAATTTTAAACCACTTTGGGCGGCACACAATTCCAAGAGGCAACACAAAATTTAAATAGGGTAGCACCCAATTCCAAGGGGGCACCCAATTCCCCCCACCCCCGGAGCAAAAAAATGTAAAACAATAAATCGTAGATATGTTTCATTTTTTTTTAAAATACCAATTGTTATTTTTTAAACAATTTAAAATTAATATTGACTGTTGTCATTAACCGATTACAATTAGTGTTAAACTATACTAGAAGTGCGTTCACCATGAAAAAAATAATGCTAGCAGTGCATTCGACGTTTAAAATTATGCTAGCAGTGGGTTCATCATGTACAATGATGCGAGCAGTGCGCTCGCCCTGTACATTTATGCTAGTAGAGCGTTCGCCCTGTATAATTTATGCTAGCAGTGCGTTCGCCCTATAAATTTATGCTAGCAGGGCGTTCGCCCTGTAAAATTTATACTAGCAGTGCGTTGAAACTGTTGCTAGCAGTGCATTCACCATGTAAAATGATGGCAGCAGTGGTGTGTTCACCATGTAAAATGATGGCAGCAGTGGTGTGTTCACCATGTAAAATGGTGGCAGCAGTGGTGTGTTCACCATGTAAAATGGTGGCAGCAGTGGTGTGTTCACCATGTAAAATGGTGGCAGCAGTGGTGTGTTCACCATGTAAAATGGTGGCAGCAGTGGTGTGATCAGCATGTAAAATGGTGGCAGCAGTG
>CAXITT010000735.1:271237-285202 GCA_964033795.1 Lymnaea stagnalis | reverse complement strand
ATATATTTTAACACAAGCAGGCCAAACAAAGCCATCGCTTGACTTTTCGAGTCCCCCTGGCACTCTCGGTTTTGTCCTCCCCCACTTTGAATTCAAGGTTGATAGTTAAAAAAGCTCTAAAATATCCGAGGTTCTCTGCAGCGGGTTGCAGGTCCAACACGGGTGGCTCTGGGTTGAAATGACACCTACATTTTTAACTAGCATCACTTCCGTTGCTCTGCAATTAGGTGTAGAATGTTGCAAAACTAAATTGGGGTGTTCGCTAAAATTCTTGCATTTCGAATTTATCAAATAAATTTCTGGGTTCTATAATTTGTTGTTGTTTTTGTTGGTATCCGTCCGTCACAATGTGACGATGGTGTAGAGTTCGCAGGACGAAATACAAAAGGCCGGGACTATTCGTCTTAGTATTATAAACTGTTTCCCTACAAAACAAATCGCCTCTCTCCAGGACCAGATACAACAGGATCGCAATCGATTGGCTGAGTGGGAGATGAGATGGGACTTGAATGTTATCCAGCCAAGTGCCAGACACTGTCATTATCTAAAAGTGGTACTCCTCTACAACACTATTATGAACTGCATAATGTGGCAAAAACGCCGATTGAAGTGTTCGGTAACTTTCGTAAGTGATATGATGCTATATGTATCTAAATTCTGAGAAATAAAGCTTTCCATTGATACCAAAATACGATGTGGTCGGGCGATTGTAGGAACATGTTACAGTTCTTAAATGCATGTACCTTCTGGCCTTCAGTTAATTTGTTTTTGGTCTTGCCATTTTTATACTGTGAATTTGTTTTAACAAGAAGAAATCCATCGTGAAAGTGGTGGTTTGGGGAGGGGGGGGGTGACACCATGAGTTTACCGCACCGGGTGACACCAACCCTTGCTGTGCCACTGAACGGACGCCAAGCAGTCAGTTAATTCTATTTTTTAAAGTTTTATGCCTCGCAAACAGTTACGTTACTATGGCAACAGCAAAGTCACTAAAGCGGGGTTTGTAAGGATTCATTGCTTTAAAAAAAATTCTTCCTTTGTGAATAATTTTCAGATTAAAATTTGCATACAAAAAGGCGAAAATAAAACGATGTTTAAAAAAAGGAGATTAAAAAAAACGTTTTTATTTCCAAGAAAAGTTTAAGGGTTTTTTGTTTTCTTAATAGATGAAAACAAACATATTTAAGCTTCTTCTACATTTAATTGGTTTTTGTGGAATCCTTTTCCTTGGACGTCATAGAGTGGCTCACTACCCTTTTGCACATAAAATTGATGAAGTGTGAAATGTTCTAGTTTATTTTTTGAATATATAACAATTTTTAACTAAAAATAATACATGATCTCACAAATATGAGATAGATTCTGGAGAGAAAAAATCGATCACACTGTCAACAATATTCAATATGAATATGATCATTTTGGTTCACAACAGTCCAGCTTAAGTTTTAAGTAATTGTTCCAGTGTTTTTGCGCATTCCAAATAAAAATAATAAAATATAAAAAAGTGATCTTATTTGAAACATTACTTTTATTTAGCTCATTTTTAAGGCGTTACAAAATGTATTATTGGAAAAAAATTAATTTAATTAAATCAATAGTATACATTAATTAGTTGCACGTTCCTTTTTCTTCTCAATAAACAGGTGAAAACATGAATTAATTAAATTCTGCAATGAGGTTATTTAAAACGAATTATAAAAATTATTGTCACCGGCACCGGCAAATAAGTTTCATATTCTCGCTTGTAGATTCTTTATCACATTAGAATATATATATAAAAAATAACATCAAATTTCACAACAAAACATTATTTGTCAAAGATCAACCTCAGCTGGTTTGTACAATAACCTCTGCTGATAACCTCTGAAAAACCATGGACTTGCTGATCCCTGCTCTACTGGTGCAATGTTCCCTCATATAGCCTATAGTCAACGTTTATTATAATAAAATGTTTAATTGATTGGACATTGAAAGACTGTAATTACAATCACAAATAGGTATGTACATTCATATTAAAAGTTGTATAAAGTATTCATATTTAAATATACCAAAAAGGGTGAAAATAAGTACATTATCACTGGGTAGATTTTTGTTTAGCCTATTGTCGAATTAATTTCCATAAAACCTATTCACATGACATTTTATAATATTAAGAATTTCAATAATAAAAGAAATAAGTATAATTAATAATAAATATTTCATTGCTCTTTTAGACTTGCCAGGCTGGATAAAGAATTAAAATTAAGTGAGAATACAACCCATTAAACTCCATTGCAATGGTTTTTTTGTTTTTTATAACAATTAGTGTTCACATTATTTAAACCAGAAAATGTTTATTTTTTTTTAAATGTAAAAATTAAGGTCCTAAAATTTTATTGAACTGCCTGCTCATCGCAAGAACATTAAAAATATATTTTTTTTTAATGTAAGTTCCTAAAATTTTATTGAACTGCCTGCTCATGGCAAGAAAATTAAAAATATCTTTTAAAATGTAAGTTGTTCTGGTTTGTTTTATTCCTCCATGAGGCAATTTTAAAAATTACATTAAAACTTTGTGCACACACTTCTGCTATAAATTTCAAAAAAATTAAATCTCATAAAATAAAAGCCTGGATTCTGATGAGTTTCATTAAAATAAAACAGTAGGCCAGGCTGTGGCTAAATGCATACTATTCCCGGTAGGTGTAGCTTTGATGTAGGCTGCCTGTTAAAAATGTCATATATTTCAATGAGTTTCTTTACATCATTGATTCTTTTGCCAAACATATTTGTTTCTTTTCATTGAATTTTTGTCTCATCCATGCAAATATTGAGCTACCACATTACTAAAAACTGACATGCCTAATATTATTGGCTTGTGTCAGTGAAGCTGCCATAAACAGATTCGACTAGCTTGTCTAATCTTACAGATACTTGGCTTTCAAGATTCTTCTCAAGATTTTTCCACTTGGATTTTTGGGGATTTCATCAACAAACTGAACTCCACCACGCAGCCTTTTTATATGGGTGACTCGTTCTGGAAATAAGGGAACAAATAAATTTTAATTATTTATTTCAGTCATATCAAAATTATTTTTTCATTTTAAAATTATAAAATGATGGAGCAACTTTGTTTTACAAGTGCCACTATTGAATTTTATATATGTCAGTGGCTATTGGTCTAATGATTCAAGCTCTCCTGTCATGAAAGTTTGAAGACCTTGGACTTGTGTTTGACTTTATGTGTCTACTTAATCAATCCCATTGAACCTAATGATGTCCCACACCAAAGTCTAATGTACATGTATTTCTTTTTTATTTTTTAAAGACTGCAGTTACAAATGACCTTTACCTTCAACAAATTTGATGATATCCTGTTCAGTAACCTTTGAACCAGGTTTCTTAATTACAAAAGCTTTTGGCAGTTCTCCAGAAATTTCATCGGGTACTCCAATGACAGCAACATCCTGAATGTCTGGATGTCCAAGAAGTAAAGCCTCCAGTTCTGCTGGAGGCACCTGGTTATGGCAAGTAACAGTAGAATTTTTTTTTTTCTATTATAAATAACAAACATGAGCAAGTAGAAAATTAAGATTGGAACATTCTTTCTTCTACTATTAAAAAGACACAAGCATCAATCTAATATATATTTGGATTGAGAGCCCTGTATGTCTTGGTATTGATTATGAATAGAGAAAGTTCAAGTCTAAAAATCAAAATAATATCATAGCCCCCATGCTATACAGCACAGTTTGCCAACCCAATAGTACGGGTTTTTAATGGGGTCGTCATTTAGTTTTAGCAAATTTGAAACAATGGTATGGGCAGTTTTGAGTTTTAATTGATGTACAAAATTTGAATAATATTGTTATACACTATACACCTATTTGCTTCTTCTACACATCTGTGTGTGATTGGATTTTCATTGATTCTACATTTGAAAACCAAAATTAGAAACTGTTTAAATGTTAAGAAATACATGAGGTTAGCATTGAAAAACTCTAACTGAAATTCAAAAAATTTAGACAAAAATGACATACTTGTGATCCTTTGTATTTGATCAATTCCTTAAGTCTGTCCTTTATAAACACAAGCCCTTCCTTTGTAAAGTATCCAATATCTCCTGTAACAACAAAAAATCACTCCTTTTGTAGTTCTAAAATTTTAATAAAAGATGAGAAGAAGAACATATCTAAGAATTATGCTTTAATACCTAATAATAAACTTGGCAGACAGGGTGGTGGCTTCAAATCATTTTGACAATATTGGTTTTAACATGTATAGGACAAAGAAGGCTGTCAAGTGTGGTGTGAGGAAGAGCTGCACCCAAACTAAGCCCTATGCACCAAAGTTAGCATGAAATCAGCAGTTATAGCCCACTAACCCCTATCTATTTTGTCACCAGCTATTATATCCAAAATATCCCTGTCTGGATGTAGCAAAGCTGTTATGTCTAGAGATCCTACCTGTATGTAACCAGCCATCAGGATCTATCATCTCATCTGTTGCCTTTTTATTATTGTAGTATCCTTTCATCACCTGTGGTCCTTTGACACAAAATTCACCTAACTCTCCTGGTCCCAATATTTTGTTGGTCTCCAAATCTACAATCTTTATTTAACATTAAAAAAAATGCTATTAGATATTAGTTTTCAAAATTAATAAAATCCTCTTATGATAAGTTTTAATATCATTAAACAGTGACCAAAGCTTGTAAGCTTCAGTCTTTTGGGGAACGCTTTCTCTTATTCCCTTATATATATTTTGCTTCTGGTGTGTCCTGCTTCCTCTTCAAAACCACCCTCCACCTACTCAACATGTTTTATAGCAATAGTACTGAGTGAGGAAAAAAAAAAAGGCTGTCAGGCAGTGAGCATCATATGTGACCTTTGAACTCAGGTAAATAGTTTCTTTTTTTTTCTTTATGGGGAGGCAACTATTATATTAATCAATAAAGAGTCATGATTATGGTGTAGGACTGTCTGTAAGACTCTCTGTAGGATTGTCTGTTGGACAATCTGTAGGACTATTGTTTAAAAGTCCACAGGTAGGGTGTAGGACTGTCTGTAGTCTTATTGTTTAATGGCCATCATATATTATAGAAATTAAAAGTTAAATCTTCTTTTTTTTGTAACACTTTGACCCACTGGGTATTCCTCAAAATACCCGGACCCAGTGTAAAAAAACTGCACACGGTTGAACCCTAGTTATCAATGTTATTGTTTTGGTACAGAAAACATAAACATGACTATTCAGAAAAAAATTCATTGTAATCTAAGGTTAACTTAAGGCAGTGGTTCTCAACCTTCCTAATGCCGCGACCCTTTAATAAAGATCCTCATGTTGTGACGACCCCCAACTACACAATTATGTTAGTTGCCACTTCATAACTTTAGAGTATATGTGTTTTTTGATGGTCTAAGGCGACAAAGGGGTCGCGACCCACAGGTTGAGAACAGCTGACTTAAGGGAATGGATTTTAAACACATTTATATTTGCACTGGATGTCAAGTTTTAAAAGAACAAACCTTTCCCATGGTGTTAGCCACCATAGGACCAATTGATCCAGGAGTTCCTGTGATGTCAACATTTGTTACTGGAGATGTCTCAGTCAGCCCATAACCTGGTCAAAACAACAGTGAAAGATGTAAACATCTTAAAATTAGTTCTTTTTTTTTTTATTAATTAAAATTAAAACCAGAGTTTACTGCACTATGGCTCCTGGAAGCAAATGAAAATCTGAACATTGAAACTACAAATTTAGATTCCAAGAGAATAGTGTTTGTAACTTTCCAAATTATATCTTGGTCCGTCACTAGACTAACATTATTTTCTAAGGCTAAGGTATTTATACAACTTCACATCTGTAATGATGATGGTTTCAGAACAACTTCTACCAGTCTAAGCTAAATCCTAACTGGCTTTTGACATTAAAATATGACAGTTATGATTAAATAGAACATGACAAAATAGGAAAAAAGGCAAGGAATTTGTTTTTGGTCAAATTGATAGAAAAAACATTTTACTCAATTTTCATTTTAATTTGGATTATTGAAGACTCAAATTCATTCTTAATACTCACGTTTCGGCTTAGTTTGTCATATTTAATATTTACCTTGGTTCACTTTAACTCCATGACTAAATTTATTTTGAAATTCATGAGTTAATTCCGCTCCAAGAGGGGCAGCACCACTGACAACTCTTTTTAGGGATTTTAAGTTGTATCCATCCACCATTGGGTGCTTGGTCAGGAACACCATGAGAGGTGGCACTAGATGAGCCAAGGTTATCTGTGAAACAAGGTCTTGATTAGTTCTTTGGCTTATTGATTAGTTCTTTGGCTTATTGATTGGTTCTTTGGCTTATTGTTTAATTCTTTGGCTTATTGTTTAGTTCTTTGGCTTATTGTTTAATTCTTTGGCCTATTGATTCTTTCTTTGGCTTATTGTTTAATTCTTTGGCCTATTGATTAGTTCTTTGGCTTATTGTTTAATTCTTTGGCCTATTGATTCTTTTTTTGGCTTATTGTTTAATTCTTTGGCCTATTGATTAGTTCTTTGGCTTATTGTTTAATTCTTTGGCCTATTGATTAGTTCTTTGGCTTATTGTTTAATTCTTTGGCCTATTGATTTGTTCTTTGGCTTATTGTTTAGTTCTTTGGCCTATTGATTAGTTCTTTGGCTTATTGTTTAATTCTTTGGCCTATTGATTAGTTCTTTAGCTTATGTTTAATTCTTTGGCTTATTGATTCGTTCTTTGGCTTATTGTTTAGTTCTTTGGCTTATTGTTTAATTCTTTGGCCTATTGATTAGTTCTTTGGCTTATTGTTTAATTCTTTGGCCTATTGATTCGTTCTTTGGCTTATTGTTTAGTTCTTTGGCTTATTGTTTAATTCTTTGGCCTATTGATTCGTTCTTTGGCTTATTGTTTAGTTCTTTGGCTTATTGTTTAATTCTTTGGCTTATTGTTTAGTTCTTTGGATCATTGTTTAATTCTTTGGCTTATTGTTTAATTCTTTGGCTTATTGATTAGTTCTTTGGATTAATTTAATATACTTATTTGTACAACAGAGCTGTATTTAATTTCCACAACCCCAAATGTATAGTGTACTAAGAATGTTTTTTATATAACATGAGAGTTTGAGGAGAAATATTTATTTAAAAAAAAAAAATTTTGATCTATGGTTAAAAATGAAAAGCTGGATTCAGAAGCATAATTTTTAAAAATAAAATAACAGTTGGGTTGAAGATTATGAAAACTGACCTTCTTATCCTGGAGACACTTGAGAAATGATTCTGGCTCAAATTTGGGCAGGTAAGTTAACGTTGCTCCCCCTTGTAGAACTGCAAACTGGACAGTGACCATTCCATAGATGTGATACAAAGGGAGAATCCCCAGGCAACGATCTTCAGATGTTGCTTGAATACTTGCACTTGAATATGAACAAATAATTGTGAGATAGCATCAGGAGGATTTGATTTTAAACAAAATAAGCCTGGTGCAGCATGTAAAATATTGCTAATAATTTTTTTTTTATATTTATACAGCCATGTGATTGTCTGTGTGAATGTTGCTGGCGTCCGTCCGTCACAATGTGACGATGGTGTTCACTTCGCAGGATGAAAATCCACATGGGCTGGGATTAATCTTCTAGGATTGTAAGTTGGTTCCCAAAAGCAATTCGCTGCTCTCCATGCCACCGTATAACCCAAGGGGGCACCATGCTGATGTTACGGCTTCACCAGTGGCGTCGGAGTTAGTATCCGCCTACGGCACTCTATCTCCGGGTTTCCTTCAGAGTTTCCTTCTCTTAGGTGAGTTGCCATCCAAGGTTAACGAGTCCCATCCACCCAGCGTGCTTGAATGGGCTTTGGTGGGGGACTGAACTAATGTTTCATATCTATCAATGAGAAGATATACCGTGTATATAAGTTTCCAAATGTATTTGTGAAAATATGTGTCTCCATGTTCCCTTCTGAAAATTACAAGATCATAAACAGATTTCACGGAATGCTACTAAAACACAACTTACAGAGCTTGATAGCAGTTGGCCATACAGTTGTAATGGGTCAACATGACTCCCTTGGGTAGTCCAGTCGTCCCACTGGAGTAGGGGAGAGTAAACACATCTTCCGTGGGATTTATGTCCACATCAGGAAACGCCTTGCCATCATCATCAAGTAAAGTTTGGAAAGGTTGAAATCCTGGGGCCTCCCCAAACACAAACAAATTCTGAAATGGATGAAATATTTTTTTTTTTGAAAAAGGAAATAAACGTTTTTAAAATTTCTCACACCTGAAAATAAGTAGACTAGTGCGTGTGTGTGTTTGAAGAGGTGTTTAAGGGCATTGACCTAAAATCAAATTAAAGCATTTCATTCCTACAGCCTAAGTATTGATCTGCCTGTATGACGGTTTTTCCTGAGTAAGTTGTAGCTAACTGTAGGGCATTGTATATTGCTGATTCCATTTATTTGTTAACTAACAATTTGGGAGCAACTTCACCTATTGTTGATTCTCCCTACGTTAATTTTTCTGTCTAAATGTACATAGTATTTGCTGAGTCACTCTATTGTCATTTTATACTATTCCAATCTTCCACCATTCATATAACATCTAGATCCATCATAAAACAGTTTTATCCGCATCCATTACTTAAAAACTATTTATCTATATAATTTATACCCAAGCCTTTGGTTTTTGCATGTAAACGAGACTTTTAAGAAAACTGGAAAGATGAAAAGTTTACTAAAAATTGTCCCCTTTATTTATAATACATCATCCCGGACATTTCAAAGCTATATAACCGAAATATACTTAAAAAACTCGAGTTAACTATTTTTATTATGTATTTTAAACTCTTCAAGATCAAAGGCTTAGACTTAGACGATTAGAACTGTGATTAAATACGAAACTAACGATTTAAACATTTCCTTTTTTAGTCTTCTTGAATAATTTAAGTGGTTATTGTTAGGATGTTCGCTGGTTTCAATGTAGGGCTAGGCCTGCTTCTCTGTTTTCTTACTTTCACTTTATTTGGGAATTCCTTGTTGTCCACAGCTGCCTTGACTGTTCCTGCTAGGGGTGCAATGGTGAATACTGCTTTAGAACCGCTGTGATTCAACTGGCGACTTAGTTCCTCTGGGGATATAATTGTTTTAGATTTATCGAAGTGTGGAAGCTGTAAAAATGGCAGAGCGAGCAAATTATGTAAAATAATGTTGACTTTCCATAAGCTTTGACTTTGATATTAAGAGAGTGAAAAGACGTGCGTAACTCAACTGATGCATACATGCCAACTTGTACGGTTTACCCGTCGTGTAAGTTCTACGGTTTACAGGGGTGTCAAAAGGTTCCAATCGAACAGGATTTAGTGCGTTTTTTCTCCAATGATTTAAATAAAAACGTGCACCGGTCTTTTGTACCGTTTTTTAGGAATTTTAAACGGATTTAGTGCGATTATATCCAAGGATTTGGAGAAAAAAAAATTAATGACGTAACTACATCATTAATTCTTAAGGGAGCTTAAAAATAATTCTATTGGTCCGGTCAAAATAACCTTTGGCCTCACGTTTGGATTGGTAGACCATCTAAACATGTGATGTTAACTATAGCATCTATAGAATCTGACAAGTATATACGTAATATGTGGATAGCTATTTCGGAAATCCTTACGCCTTACAATAGTAATAGTAGGCACACAAAAAAAAAAGCAGAAGCAGGCCTCACCAGCACATACACATTAATGCAGTCCCAGCTTCGCAGGGTGGGACATACATATTACGACCGACAATGAGTACCATGGGAATATTGATACTTCAGCAATTAAATCATCGCATGAATTTTGCCAAACAGCCAAACAAACCAAAAAGTTAGCGCTTACCTCGGCCAAGTATGACATTAAAGCATATTAAAAAACATTCCTTGCACAAACTACATTTTTAGCATTGAAGGGATATTCTACCTATATTAAATCATTCTTTTCTCAGCCCCATTATGGAGGTGTTTTATCGGATAAAGTTACAAGGGCGGAGATCTTCTTTGCACATTTTATACAATCACGTCTGAAGTTTACATGTCAAAATTAACGAAGACATTCGTTTGGGTTTTCATACTAATGAAGGGTTATCAAGAAGGCAAACTTAGCATGAATTCAAAACATTGATGCTTATATAAATTATGCTTCTTTCGATGGTTCATTTCTTTCTGTACCGATTTTCATACTTTTTTACAAGCAGATCTTGTTTTGTAAAGTAGATTTGATTTCTATTAAATATTTTTGTTCAAAAAAGTTTTGAAAATTATTAGTGTAAGGAACAGGAAGACTTAACTAAATGTAAAAGATATACTTAACTAAATGTAAAGATTATTAAGCTGAATATTTTGCCACTTGATTTGCATCCATCTATTGCTGTGACTGTGACAGTTTTGCCCTTTCTTACCCCCAACCATGCTTAGCTGGCAAACATCACCATATAGGACGATAGGACCATAGACAGATTTGCACATTATTGTTCCTTAATTATCATACTATACAATCTCAACTTGATACACATTATTGTTCCTTAATTATCATACTATACAATCTCAACTTGATACACATTATTGTTCCTTAATTATCATACTATACAATCTCAACTTGATACACATTATTGTTCCCTAAATTATCATCCAATCTCAACTGGATAATTGATCTTAATTGGAAATAAATAGGCAATAAGAAAATCGGGTTGTTGTTTTTTTTTGTACCCTTCTCTTGCTGTGTGTATGTGTGTGTGTGGGGGGGGGGGGAGAGAAATGAATTTGTGTTACATGACCGGGAGTGAGATTTGATGTTGAAAGAATTGCCGAAGCCAAAATTACTACTTCAATCATTTTATAAATCATGCTGATACGCAACGCCATTTGGGGAAAAGTCAATTGTGTGTTCTGAGTACAGTGAGTGAAAGCACTCGACGTCCCGAACTATTGCCGTACTCACCTGGTGTAAATGTCGGGTTAGCCGCACAGAACCAAATTCCGTTGGCGGCACAAGCAATCATGAGCACGGTATAATCTATATGGTTGGAGGAGAACACCATGACCGTGTCGCCCTTGCGATAACCCAAGCGATGGAGAGCACTGGCGACCTTTATGGCGTTAGTTTTGAGTTGACCGTAGGTGTACATCCTTCCTGTCAGGAAGTCGTCCTGTTAGGTAATTCACATGCATTTTTGTAGTAACTGTATTTGTTTGAATTAAATGTTTGTATTTGTTTGAATTAGACTCTTGCAACTCTAGAAAAAAACATGATCATTTTTTTTTTGTTTCTTTACATTTTAGAACCATAATACGTTTCAAGGAATAATATAGAGCTAACTAAACCTGACTTAAACCTGTTGCTACACGATTTTACATAATCACTGAGCGTAAGCTGGGAGGTGTGGGCACATGATAATGAACCGATGAGCAAACTTTAATTTAAATAACTATTTTTCAGGAGAAAATAATGCACATAATTTAATATACAGCAAATAATTTAATATACGGCACATAAGATATACGTTTCCCAGACTTTTATTCCTTATGCACCGACATAACTAAGGCTCAGATTTTGGTTAACAGTTAGAGTGAACAGTGTATCTAACTTACACCAAACCCAATTATAAGCCTAACAAAGATTTATATCAAACACTAACATATGTTGTTGTTGTTGTTTTTTTGTGTGTTTTTTTTTTGGAGAATCAATTGTTTCCCAATCCGCAGATGCCCACTCCCCACGCTTGAGAGATATTTTAATAGTTGATAAACAGCATGGAACCATAGGCTTTGCGGGAGTTTCATTTACAAAATCTACGGTGACTCTAAAATCTCCGGATTTTTGGGGGGTCGATTTTACTTCTGCTTTTATCTGCAAGGCGGCGGAGGTTTGCGGTCTGAGCCATCATCCGAGTTTGAAGAGCCCCCGGCCCCTGACCAAGGCGTCTGGTTTAGCTTTGTTGTGTCGGTCTTGTTATTGCTGGGGTTGGAACTCCAGCCGACGAAGTTGGGTTTGGTATTCAATACTTGCCTAAATGGCTTTTTTACCCCTTTGGGTCGTTCATAAAGGACATCCTCAAAGATGGTGGATGTGGTGGTTCGTCCCAATGCGGACAACTGCGGGCATGGGTGGAGGGGGTGTAAAGGATATTGCGGTCGTCCGAAAACGAATTCTTTTTAAAAATATTCTGCTAGCCTACAGTGTGCATGTTTATTTTTTTATTATGTTTAATTTGCAGACGTGCTATATGACAGTGTTTCCAAATACTATTAAAATTTCTCAAACACAACTACTCACAACTGCAGGTAGGTCCTTGTACAGATCACATTTCTCAAACACACCTCCTGACAACTGCAGGTAGGTCCTTGTACAGATCACATTTCTCAAACACAACTACTTACAACTGCAGGTAGGTCCTTGTACAGATCACATTTCTCAAACACAACTACTTACAACTGCAGGTAGGTCCTTGTACAGATCACATTTCTCAAAGACAAACTGGTGGAAGGGGACATCAGTTGGAATGTTTACGTCCGGTACAGGACTTCGAATGATGTTGTCTGGCGTAACCACGGTAGATGTGGACATGTGACGAGGTGAGACCAACGCTATCGGTGAGAGGCTCGTGCTGACATATGTCAGCTGTTGACAGCTGTGGGGGCTGTTCGATGTTGAAGTGGACAGAAGTCTCCGGAGCTGATGTAAGACGTTGCTTCTCATTCTTGGGAGTGGTCTGCAAGGGGGAAAAAATGACCATGATTACAGCATTTCTCTTTTAGCTAAAAGGGAATGTGGGTGTGGGGGGGGGTGGGGAGAGGGTGAAGTGGCGTCACTTGGGTTGGTGTCACCCAGTGCGGTAAACATATTGTTATAGCACGTGTGTTGACCTAATTCTACTTCAACGTGGCGGTATGGCGTCCAGCACCCGTCTCCCCCGTTTGTGTTTTGTTCTGGACGTCACCGATTCATGTGTAGCGCTGTACCATCGCCATAAAAAAACACGATAAAAAGAGTTTAAAACGGGTCCCAAGTGCTTTTTTTTACCGGAGATATCACATTGGAGGGGGAGGGAGGGAGGGAGAGGGAGGGAGGGAGAGAGAGAGAGAGAGAGAGGCGCGGGATTTTCACTGAAAGTGAGAGTGGGCGCTGTTTTCTTACTGAAGTGCCAGACCGATGTTCTAGAAATAAACTCGATTTTTCCATACATTAACTGTATGGCTCACTCTTACATTCCCTGTATCGCTCACTCGAACATTCCCTGTATGGCTCACTCGTACATTCCCTGTATGGCTCACTCGTACATTTACTGTATGGCTCACTTGTACATTACCTATATGGAACACTCGTAAATTCCCTGTATGGCTCACTCGAACATTCACTGTATGACTGACTGTCTCTTAGATTCCCTGTATGGATCACTCGTGCATTCTCTGTATGGCTCACTCGTACATTTCCTGTATGGCTCACTCGTACGTTCCCTATATGGCACACTCGTACATTCCTTGAATGGCTCACTCGCTCAATTTGTCAGGTACCATCGCTAAACTGTCGAGTCATGTACAGGTGCACAGGTTTATTTTTTGTATCTTCAAAATGTGTACACATTTATTTCCCGGTACCGTTTATAGATGGACAGTGTTGATAAATGCAATGGAAACTAAAGAGAAAAGTAGTAGACGAACTGCACTAGATCATAACATTCGCGCAAATCTTCAAAAACCTCTAAGTGAGACAAGGTGGGCGGCAAGATCAAATGCAATTTACTTTTTTTTCCACATCACTACAACATGTTTTTTTCCACATCACTACAACATGTTTTTTTCCACATCACTACAACATGTTTTTTTCCACATCACTACAACATGTTTTTTTCCACATCACTACAACATGTTTTTTTCCACATCACTACAACATGTTTTTTTCCACATCACTACAACATGTTTTTTTCCACATCACTACAACATGTT
>CAXITT010000735.1:211317-261430 GCA_964033795.1 Lymnaea stagnalis | reverse complement strand
TGTTTCGTGGCGGCCCCCGTAATTTAAAACCTAAAAAACTGGCTAAGGTTTTCCCCCCCCCCCCCCCCACTACCTGAAAGAAAAAAAACCTGAAATGACGGCCCTGGAGGTATTCAGAATTTTTGTTAGATGAAGCAGCACTTGGTCCATCATGGCTGTCACTACCTCTAAACAAGGCGTAGTTATGCGCATCCCTGTTTTTATCCTCACCATTATAACAATAAATAAAAGGGGTTGGTCGTTAAAGTTTAATGAAAAAATATGGAAACTAAAATGTATGCCACACTGGGTTTAATTTTAATGTTGTATTACTTGTATGCTTATTGAAAGGCTTATCAATCAATCTTCTCAGCTTTGAATGTTCGCCCGAGACTTCTCTTACACAAAAAGTATTAGATGTATACACAATTCTAATGGTGTTTACTTTCGCGATACAAGGGGATGATACTCAATGAAAAATAGTCGGCTACAATGTGTTGTTTTAATTTTTTAATAATTAACACAAATTATGCCTATGCCCGAACGCCGAAACGGTGTTGTAGCGGAAGAGGGTTGTGGTCGGTGTGGTAGGAGGGGGGGGGGGGGGGGGAATATCATTATTATTATTTTTTTACACAAAATTGTTTCGCAATTGGTACGTAGAGGTGAACCACATAAGTAAAACATTGACAATTGTAATAATTTTGCGATGTTAATTATAATGTTATATCGGTAAGTTTCGTAATCGGTGATGTTGAAATTGGAGTTCGGTCATCAGTGAAAATTCGAGTTTGGTGTGTTTGGTTCGGGTTCGGTTCGATTCCCATCTCTTAGTAGACCCTAACTAGCCTGCTGAGTGGAATGACAACCATGATTACAAATTACAATATATCTATATTACTTTAGTGACGCTGTAATAGAAATATAAAGCTAAATAACATGGAATCTAAATCAAGGTCGAAAGAAATAGATAGTAGGCCTATTATCAGATACAAATATACTTAAAAACTAGCAGTACTGAGCGCAGCAAATAAATTTCAGATGAAGGGAAGAAGCTAGACGAAATATCGACTAAATATTCATCATTTCTCAGACAACTCCTGATCATCGACTGCTTCCATGGGAGTTTTCTATGGGGTCAGGCTACTATTTTGCAGAACTTTATCTTTATTTATCTGGCAGTTGTTTTTTTACGTCTTCCAAACTTTCGGTTTCTCTGGGTGTCAAACTTTAATATTAGTGATGTTCTCTTAAGTAAATTTGCTGATATTTTACAGACTACAGATGACCAAGCCATCTTGAATGTCATCCTTAATCGGTTTCTGCATTACTTTGTACTGTAGATCATTTTGTCGGTCCTTCATTGGAGACGTCTTTGGTTAGAAAATTATACAAATATTTTTTTCAGCATTTGGTCTAGAAAACCTCCTGCTATTATTTTAGTGTTTTTCTTTCTGACCCATAGATGAGAACACTCGAGACATTAATTAAATTTTCTGTTGACTGCACAAGTAGATCGATTGTCATATAGATCTCAACATTCTAAACAGTGGAGAATTGGGGTAACCCAGGACAAAAATCTGTAAGGAGAGATTTCATATGCACATTTTATTGTCATGTAAAAGCAGTCCAGGTGACCCTAATTTAATATCACCGATCCAAGCGGCCCACCGGGGATTTGTCCCGATGGCCCAGTTCACCTCCAATTCAAATAGTCTACATGTAGGCTACTTGACTCTCTTTACTAAACCTTCCATTCATGTAATTAACAGAGAGTGGGGCACTTCTTAAGAAAATATTTATTACAGAAATAGAAACGTCAATTTACAATGACGTTTACAGTTGACGTTGGCCGTTGGGCAAGTAAACAATGACTTTTATACAATTAAAAATGTAAAAAATCAATCCACGGTTTAAGTGAAATTCGTATAAAAATAATTTTTGATAAGTATGAATATTTCTTGATCATTATACATTTTTTAATTATAGACCTATCCAGAAGTGAAACATTTCTCTTCTCTCTTTGGTTGTGTTTTTTTATAATTTAGGCTGGAGTTAACTGGAGTAAAAAGTACACTCACGACTTGGTGACTTGGTGATCGTTATCAACAACATGGCGCCGGTAAAAGTTCATGTTGAATACTGGTAAGCAATCTAGGCAATTTTACTAATTAAATAATTTAAAACTACCTTTATTTTAACTTTAAAATTTGCAATTTTGATAATTGTTTGCTTATAAATGTCTCACTGGTGACATAATATAGAGTATTCATTTGGAAGTTAAGATCTTCGTATGATGTATGTTATAAGTATAAGAAGTTGTGTAAAAAAAAAGCATGACTTGGCACAATTTTTGTGCCATGGATGACATGATAGTTTTCCCACCACATCAATAGGAAGTATGTTTTGTCCCATCCTATTGGGTTTGGGTTCCTAGGCCTTTGTATGGATATGAATGGCTATCAAATTCAATATTCTATTGAACAACAAAATTGAACTTTTTTTTAATGTATCCTACCGGGTAGGAGTATGAGATTGATATTTTGTCATTTTTGTATAGTATTAGTATGAGCATGAATCATACTAGATAGTTAACCACAACATTTTGTTAACCTACTGGATTTTCCTCCCTGAAAAAGGCTTAAAAATTATTATTATTAAGGCCATTCCCTACTTGTTAAAATGGCAATATTCAGGGTTCCCACTCTTTTTTAAAAACTAATTCCCTACTTTTTCCCAACTAAAAACAAAAAATTCCTGACTATCGCAAAGCAGCGATTTTGTTGATAATATTAATTATAAAAAACAATGCAGTTGACTCAATTTTCAAAGTAAAGCAACAAAAAACACGTCACAAATTAACAAAAAAATTAGCGATTGAATTGAGGCGTTTACATTTACATGTAAATATTTATTACATTTCCTAGCAATTGCAACTTTCAATTTACTCAGACGTGAAAAATTATTGATGTTTACTTTTAAAGTGCAAGGGCAACTTTTGCAATGTGTTCTCCGGGGCTTTTTAGCACATATGTATAGCTAGCACAAGTGGAAAGCATCTTTTCTTATATGGAGTCAACGTTCTCTTCTTTGTGATGAAAATGGATAGTTTGAGTCAACACACTTAAGTGTCTATAAAATCTCTCAATAAAGTTTTCATATTTTGACACATACATTGGGAGCGTGGCTGAGGAGTTGCAAAACTGGACACCTAAGATAGGTGATAAAGCTGAAGTCTCATCAGATGATTGACATTTTAAAAATATTTTCGCCCTGAATACTTGATATCAATATTTCCATCATAGTGAAGCAGTGATGACTTGTTTAATTGTTATCATGATAGCTGACCATCAGTCTTTAAAGGAACTGTAGGGCATCATTTTATTGAGTCTTGACCCTGAATAGTGAAACAAAATAAAATATATTATCATATTAATATTATGTTTATAATTTACAGTAAGGCATATATCATAAAGACTATATTATACCCGTACTAAACTACAGTAATATAAAGTCAGAAGAGATACTAAGATATGCATATGAAACGGCATAGTCAGGATTCCCACAGGGGAATGCATCATTGACAAATTCCCCCCCCCCCCCCCCGCCCCGCANNCCCCCCCCCCCCCCGACACATACACACTTTTTTGGGGTATTTAAAGCACCACACACACACAAAAACAATCCTTGCATACGCCACTGTGCTTATGAATAATAGTATAATACCGTAAAGTAAACCCAGAGCACGGGACTAAATAAGGACTAACTATATAGTTATGTTAGTAGTTAGGCTCACTGAATCGATGTATCAAGTCCAATCAAATAGTTTTAGTTTTATTGACTTTTAAATGTATTTCCAATGTCAGCCAGAAACTAGCTAACTAATCTATGCAAAAATAACATCAGAAAATAACTTAATCATATTAGCCTATTTAAAATTAGTAGGCCTACTCCGTAATTAAATGTAAAGTGAAGTTAAAAGTCTTTAAAAAAAGTTAAAGGCTGCCTAGTGCTAATTAAAAAAAATACATGTCGCCCACATACAGTAAAACTGATAAAAATCAACGTATGAAGACTCCAACATAACAAAGTACGGTAAGCTTAGTCATTGTAGACAGGGCTTAGATAAGTAGTTTTCTATTTATGATGGTTTCCTCACAATTGAAAACGAGATTCAAATAATTATTTACTATATTTTACACTTTACTTACCCAAACAGTCGAACATCTCTTGATCGGCGATGTGAACAGAAAATAAATATTTCTGGTCTATCGAAGTTGTACGGTAATAGAAACTTGTAGTAGTTGTAGAGCTCAAAACGCATGCGTAGTTTTGGGGAAACCACTAGCAAGGTCCTTTTGATAACAGAAAGGCTAAAAATAGACGAGATCTGCGATTAATGCCAATTTTCATGGCATCCAAAGCCGAAATTTATTAATTTTTTTACAAATTATAAAATTCCCGTCTACCTGTATCCGGAAAATTTCCTTACTAGAATAGAAGGATGGTTTTCCCAAACAGGAAAATTATTAAATAAATTCCCAAGTATTTCCTGTTTTCCCGACTGTGTTGGGACCCTGAATATTATTTAAATAAAAATTTTACTTTTAAAAAAAGTGTTGCACTGAAATTTTATAATCTATTTGTAATTGACATTTTTATTGAAATTTATGTATTACAGTGGTGGATGAGGTTACGGACCTCGGTTCGAGGAGCTGCGCAGGAACATCCTGAAGCAGATCCCAGAATCCGAGGTCGACATTTTGGGTGAAGTGGGACGCAGAAGTAAGTTAGTCAGCTGTTACGAACCAATTCTTACCCAGTTCGATGGCTTCATTTGTCTAGGGCAGGCCTGCAGAACATAGCAACCACTTTGTGGCCGGCGAAGTAACGAAGTATTCTTTATTTTTATTATTTTCTTAATAGCTTTCCCCCTGTCCTATTTTCTTTTGGCCCGCACAAGTCCTGTCCTATTGTAATTTGGCCCGCACAAGGTTTTCATTAAGTATTACGGCCCGCCTTATATTTTGAGTTGTGCAGGCCTGCTCTAGGGGGTATAGTAGTAACTTCACAAACCAATGCTTCATAAAACAAATGTCTCTTTATTCAATTACAGTTGTTTCCGTAGAACCAGCACAGCCATCGATCCACACCATAACAACAAACTAAAATGTCATTTCCCTTTACCTAAATACGTTACAAAAACTCAGCAAAATAAATAAACCAACACATATACTCTCTACACTAAACATCTTTTTCCATACCAAACATTCACACCCCTTAATCTAGTTCACAACACCAGCTGTGTTCTTAAATCTCCAATCCTAGTTATGAAAGTGGAATAATATCTCTGGTCCATTTAATATTTAACTTCCAGTCACAACCTTTTTTTTAAAATCTAAATAAATTGTGATTTTAATATCAGTTTCAAGTAAAAATGACACAAGTTAACATCTTGAATCTGTTATGTTGGTTTATTGGCAACACTATGGTGCTTAAAAAATGGTGAATGCACTAGATAAAATTCCCATTAATCAGTTGAATAAATCAGTCAATTTGCTTTCTCTTCCTAATGTGTAGATTGACAATACTGGAGGGCAATAAAATATTTCTTTATATTTGAATGAGAGATTCACACATTGTTTATTGTTGATATACCGGTACTTATCAAATAGGAAGAAATGGAGCATAATGTGGATGTAAATTTTAAATATTACATCCATTTAAATAAATATGTGTCAGGTTAATCGGAATATTTGATTTTTTTTACATTTGATACATACTGGTGAATTAGGGGGCGTCCATTAATTATGTCAACAAAATGGGGTGGAGTTGGAAATGTTCGACAGTTGACAAGGGGGAAAGTGGGGGGGGGTAGATTAGTTGACGTCAACAATCATGTTTTCTCTATTAAAATTTTAGTTTTAAAAATTTACTGGTTATTACATTATTTTTAAAAAATTATAAGTGTAAATGAGTAAATAATCATTTATTTTTTAGGAGTTTAACTAATTAGATTCTTTAATGTGTGTCTGTCTGTGCACTGCAGATGGCTGGTCAGAATGTTAGCAAACTTAGTTAGTGGAAGAGAAGTCAAAAGTTAACCTCTCTTCACCTGTAGATTCTGTTTGTCGCAAATGACTAGGGCGGTAGTTTGCGCTCATGTTGCAGGTATCAAACGAGGACAAGGTTCAAGTGTTGTGAAGTCAAGATAAATGATATTGAAATAGTAGGAGTACGATATTTTGAAAATTAGGGGAAAGTAAATTGAGTAACAATAATAACATCGCTGCTTAAACTTAAATGGATTAGCAAAATCTGTAACATCTATTTTGCATAACAAGTCATGTTGTAAAAGCATGTTCAACAGCACCGACAATGCCCTCTTGAGCATAAGAAATTAGCACTTGCTTCTCAACAAAAAAAGCTTCGACAAATGCGCGTAGCTGCAAGAAGCTAGAGCTAATTGCAATTATTGCTCACACTGACAATGCTTCTATTTTAAGTGCTGAATGGTCAGATGAAGATGATGTTGACTTGTCTGGTACCCGTATATCAGTTCCACAAGATGAAAATGATAAAACTACTACTATAGACTATGCCCATCAGGGGCGTTATTTCAGAGTTTTTTCAAGGGGGGGGCAAAACCAAAACGGACGCTTGTTAAGTTGTTTATTACTGGAGGCGCCACAGTACATAGCATTTTTTGTTTTAAAAAGCTACAAATTCAAAGGCCCCCCTGCCCCACTCAAATGATGTCCCTGATGCCCATTGTTATGATAGCACAACACCTGGCTTCCATGGGAAGATGATAGCAGCTAGAAACTATATTATAATTGTCAGCTTTACTAACAATAATCATATTTATAACACAAACAATGACATTTAGTCTTTAAAAACTTTTTCATTGAAGTGTAAAAACTGTTTAACTTTTTGATTAACAAGCTAAAGATGTCATAAAATGATTTTCCTAAAATTAGTAAAATCTTGTGTAATTAAAATAGATCAGCGCAAAGTATAATGTATTTTTTAATTTATTTATATTATAATTCATTGTATTCATGTGTGGGGGGGGGGGTGTGTGAGAAAATGTTGATATAATTACTTTAATTACTTGGGGGGGGGGGGTCATTGAAAGTTTGACAGTTGTTTAAAGGGGGGGGTGGGCGGGGGGGGTTAAAAAATTGTGTTAAAATTGTTGACATAATTAATGGTCGCCCCTTCTACTTCTATGTATCTGCTATAAATTAATTTTGCAATCTAACATTATGACAATGTAGGAAGCTCTAGTGATTTCAGTAAGACTTTATTTTCATTCATTACCATGGCATTGGTAGTTACTATACCATTACTTAAGCTCTAGTGATTTCAGTAAGACTTTATTTTCATTCATTACCATGGCATTGGTAGTTACTATACCATTACTTCTAATTCTAATGAATTGCTAAAAGTATTGTCAAATTAATTTGATACAATGGTAAGGTACTATTATAATTTGTCTACTTTCGGTTCAGTACACTGAGATATACCAGGTATGCTGAGTTCTTATCCAGGAGAATATTTAGTTATGCTTTGTTTATGTTGTGCATGGCTTAATTTTATTTTTTTTACTTTTCTCAGCTTCCTTTGAGGTGAAGATCAATGGTGTCTTAGTTTTCTCAAAACTCAAACTTGGTGGCTTCCCTAAGCTAGAGGATGTGAGTTGATTTTCTGGTAGTCTCTTGGTTTTAGATTTTGTTTCACAAAATATGGTAAAAACCTGTCAATATTTATCAAAATGTATTACACAATAGTGCTTCTGCACCTTGACATCCAAGTATAATTTATCAACATTTTGTTTTTTTAATGACTTGAGGCTGTGGAATGATGCTGAACTCTGGGCTCGCACCTTGAGAAGCGCTGATACACAATTCTGGGTTATATACCGCTTCAGATTTTCAGATTCAGTATCATAATTTATAAAAGTTTTTTTTAGTCAGTCTGTCTTGATTTTTTTTTGAACATCTTATTAGATACACTTCACAATTTTATCACTAGAAAGTTCTTATTCATTGTACCCCGCTAACCAACAAAAATAATTGCTAGAGTCTAGTGCCCTCAATGTTATTTAATAATAATATATTTGTATATGAACTCCTTTTTGTTCTATAAAACTCTTAATATAAAAAGTGTAATTTTATATACACAGGTAATTTTCGCTTAAAAATGTATCATTTTAAATTTCTTAAAGCATTCTAATATTTATTTAAACATACACGAAATGTAAACTATAATTAAAAATTAGAAGATTTTAATAATTTAATCTGTTTTGTGAGTTTGACTAGTTTGAGAAGCGAGAGTTGCCATCTTAGGCACATTTCTTTTAGATGCAAATCGACATTGCTGTGCAATTGCTATGAAATTGAAAATTACTGGTTAAAATATCAATCAATTTCTATCTGCATATTCTGAGGAAGATAATTGAGAACCATAATCAAGAGATCCTGATTTATATATGGATGATAATCATCCATTAAGGGTGATAATTGCAGTGGATAAGAGATATTGAAATTTTAACTGTGCAGTGAAGAGATAATAAAACATTCTTTTTTATTTCAAATCATATGACAGCAAATGGCATTGCTTAAGTGAACAGCAAAACAAAAACTATTGTTTTAGACAACCATAAATTTTTAAAACATACAATTCATTCATGTTTGGTGTCGACTAGTTGATAAATAGATACTGGTACCAGTACAATATCACCCTAAGGAAAACAAAACAGTACTGGATAACCCCTTTTTCCATTTTTGCCAGCTACAATCTCTTCAGTAGTGGAGAAAAGAAAATCCTGACACAGATTAACTAAAGCTACCTAATTGCTAACTCCAAAGTGATTTCACAGAGGAACTTATTAGAGCCTTAGGTGGATTATTGAAGCTGATAATGTTCCAATTGCCTCAAATGTAAATAACACCAAGTACAATAGAATACATTCAATAGTTCCTGGGGCCACAGATTTAAAATTGAAGTTTAAAGTGTGCTATAAATTAGGAAAAGGAATTTTTAAAAATTAAAAACTTCACAATCAAAATTAGGACATGTGACATTTACCTTTTTTTTTTTTTTTTTAAAAAAAAAGGAAAGTCTCTTAATGAATACAGACCATAAATTTTTAATTTTCTACTGATATGTTTTGTAATTTGCAAATAATTTTATACAGGTAAAATAATAACCTATATTTTTTGTGACACATTTACAAAATTTAATATAGTACTGGTATTTTGGTCAAAAGTTCAGAAACTCAAAGAATGTTCTGATTTCTTTACATGACTTAACAATGAATTTTCTCTCTGAATAAACAGATTTGATGGGGAAGAAAATCCTTCTTTGCATCTGATCACCAAAACAAGTTATTACACATTTTCATTGAAATAACTATGCATAAATTTAAAGATACCTGTAAATAGAAATCGCATTCTTTTAAAATTAAGAATTTACGGTATGTACCGGTAATTGAGAAATTAATTTTCTCAAGGTTACAATTTTTGTATTCCTTTTCCTAATATATAGCACACTTTAAATGTGTTTTTTTGTTTGTACTGATGAAGGCATGTGCTGAAACGTTTACTTGTTTATAATGTATAATTATTATTAAAGCGTAACTTATATTGTTATATTGACACAATTTGTTCGTATCTTATTAATCTATTACATCTATGTGATACAGAGATGAAAACTATTGCCCTAAACATTAACCATATTATTATTACTTGTATAATTGATAAAATAATAGTATTATAATCAAAATAAATTTAACAATTTTTGTACCTGGTACATAATTTAGTAAATTTAGAAAAATCTTTAAACATTTTAACAATCAACTAATTTTAATAAGTGATTAACAGCAGTGAGATTTGTGCTGGTCCTTTTGTTTGCTGGTCTTTTTTGTGCTTTTGAGGTCGCATGTTTGGTGCAAAGAAATGTGGTGGGTGAGTGTTAAAAGGTTATTTCACTAGTTTCACACCACAAGTTAAGGTCACACACAAATTAACTATAGGTACTGGTACCAGTATTGCTTTACTAACAGTAACATAGTAAAATGACCACTGTGATTAATTATACATTTTATTCAAAGTTTGATGAAATGGACATCTTTAACTAATTGTTTGTAGTAGCTTACTAACATGATCCAGTAATAAAAATACATTCAATCAGAGCACTCACGTAGGCCTTGCTACCTTTGTGACCAGACGGGGCCTCTGATATTAAAATGGCATGGGGCCCCAAAAAGTCATGGAACGGCTCCAATTTCATACACTTTTGGAGACCCAATCACATATACCCTGCATTCCTACTAAACTTAGGGCTACATGAAAAGTCAATATCAGTTAGAAATTTATTGATCTAATTAAATTCAAAACTCCACAAAGCCACTATTGTTTTTACTTGAGTGGTATTTTTATACAGTACCTGGTAATGTAAAAGTTAATTTAGTGTGATGTTTGGTTAAAACTCAACGTAACTGGTACGGTATGTTTAAAGAAAAATTTTGTTTAGTTTCCATTTCAAATTTTTATAATGCTACTTATTTTCAATTTGTTAACAGGTAATTGATAGCATCCAAAGTGCTAAAAAAGGAGAAACTAAAGTTATTACAGAGTCCCAGCCTACAACTTGCAACATTTTGTAGATGAAAACAAAGGGAATTTTGCGCTCACAGCTGCCTTGATGTCACCGTCACCTTATCATTTATTTCTTTTAATAGTGCCTATTAAAGACATGTACCGGTACTGGGGTAACATACAGTTTAAGAATCCGAAATAGTGCTACACCCCCTCCCTCCAGGGTACGCCACCTCACACTAATTAGATTAATATTCAGATGTCCCACCCCCATTTACACTGAAGAATAATAAGTAGATTTATTACACCATATTTAAATTGAGACTATTTCAATTTCTGTAAAATAAAAGACAATTTTACGCATTTTGCAGTATTTTTAAGAATTTATTTTAGGCAATTTATCTGGAATTTTATTTTTCCTGTAATTGAACTCAACATTACACTCTTAAATACCCAGAGAATTATATCTATTTACTCTGAATAGCCATTGCTTTGTTTGCTGAAGAATAAAATTAGTTTAAACATCTTATAACTTTATTCTTAATGATATTATGCAATAGATTTACCCATATCCTATGGTACTATCTTTTTTGTTTAGTAATAACTATTGCAATGATCTCAATATATACTATTTCAGATTTTATAAAAATGTACACTCTTACTCTTACTACCAGTATGAATAAGTTATGTTGACTATTTTCAAAAAAACATTTTTATACACTCAGGGCAGCATATGTGATGCACAAAGGAAGGATTGAGCTTATAGTTATATCAGTCTTTAGCAGCATATTTTAACATTTTGAAACATTATAAATATCTTTCTTCAGGAAGTAGAATTCAGGCTGTAATTATTAAAATTTGGTAAATTATATGATTATAAAACATTAAGACCAAATTTTAATGTTGACCAACTTCCTCTAAACTTGTGTAAGGGTTATTATACACATTCATGTGTTCTTGGGGCACTAGGAAAGAAATGCTGGAATGACTTGTACTGCTAAAACTCAAGCCTTCTCAGCAGTGTCCTCTGTCATGTCACTTGGTACAACATTTTTATATCTGTTATGGTCTCAATGATGACCTAGGCTTGAATCCTTGGAGCCTAGGCCTGACCTTCATGACCAACTGGGTAGAATTATTTGTTACTGATTTATATTCACAGGGAGATAACATGCTTATGTGTTGTTTGCTTTTTAATTTATTTTTCATTTTTGCTTAATCTTCAACAGAATTGTAATTTTATTACTCATTGAATAGGTCTTTTTATTGAAACTCCTGGCCCAACCTGAAATCTCTACATCAAATAACGTTTATAAATCTATGAAGACTTTACATCACCAATATTTAATTTCAACAGAAACTTTATTTTTACCAGTACATCATTTACATTCATGTGCTAAATTTTGAAGATTTTACAGCAGTTCATGTATGTTTTACTTGTTACATTTGCAATGTAGTTAGTTGTCTTCACTTCATGTCACAAAATTTAATACTTAAAATTTTATGAAAATTATAACTACCAAGTTGATGATATTCTGGGCTGTTTTGTTTCTTACCTGTGCATTGTCTACTTTAGCAAAATCAAAATAAAAGATTCTTTTATTTAAAATTATTTATGAACTTATTTATTAGGCATGTTTGGCTGTGATTGTAACACGAATTTTTAGATATATACCAGTACTGTTATTCCATACTCACTCATGCTTTTTCTTAATTAAATGTTTATATTCCTGCTGTTAATTTTCAAGAATCAGCCTACAAATTGAGAGATGATTATTAATAGCTACCATAAAATAAAGGGCAGGTTGGTAAAATAATTATAATAAAATATGTAAATCTGCTGTTCTTGCAGGGTAAATTTGTACAAATTTTCCAACCTCACAATATATGACTGAATGTAACATTTTATTTTGAAAATAATTTATTGAGTGGCATTTTTTTTTTAAATAATGTTTTTCTTAATATAAAATCTAAAAATTTCTTTAGGTAAAATAAATTCAACCATTTGTTTAAAGTTGTAGATGAGGTGAGTAATTAGAACTTAAATAGTTGTAAAAGATCATAAAATCCAGCCACCCTGGCAAGCAACATCATCAAATTACTTCTGGTTCCTCAGCAGAAAATAATGCATTATTTAACAAATACTATTAATTAGATCACAAATTTAAAACAAAATTTTAACACCCCCCCCCCCTCTCTGGTTTCAATTTCTTTAGACTTATAAGTCTACAAATAAGTACCTAGTAAGTTCACCTTAATTAGAGAACTGAAATATTTATGTATACAAAAAACTAAACAAGCAAACATCCATAATGTGGTTCCTCAGCAGAAAATAATGCATTATTTAACAAATACTATTAATTAGATCACAAATTTAAAACAAAATTTTAACCCCCCCCCCCCCCTCTCTGGTTTCAATTTCTTTAGACTTATAAGTCTACAAATAAGTACCTAGTAAGTTCACCTTAATTAGAGAACTGGAATATTTATGTATACAAAAAACTAAACAAGCACACATCCATAATGGGTAGGTAATTTATTTCATAGTTCTAAATAACATTTTAACAAACAAAAATTAATGAAACAACATCAAAGCAACTGAATTAGATTTCAGAGCTTTATTTTTGTCAAGAGCCAGGCTGTAAAGTAAAAATTTCTTATTTAAGGTAAAAATTGAACAGTATTTACAAGTAATAGTAATGCTAAATAACACTGATCACATGAATATAATGCATACATTTAATTTATAAAATCTGTAAATATTTTTAATTATAAATGCACAAATGATAAAATAAGCTGAAATAAAAGAACAGGAAAATACATCTCAAGTTTTTTTCCAAACAAGACTGAAATTTGGCCCATTTAATTAATTTATTCTTAAAGTCCCTTTGCTTAAACTAAAACACAGAAAGAAACATGGCATTTGAAAAAAACATGTTTTATTATTCTCTCTAAGCAACTGATGTTTAGGTTTTTCAATACCATCTGACCCAACAATGTGGTTTATTGTTTTATAACTAAAGCATAAAAAAACCAGAGCTGAAAACTTCCATTTTATTCAATGTACAAAGTTAAAATACAAATACAATAGTGTGACATTTAAAATAAAAACCACCATAGCTTACCCATTAGAAAATCCATAACCTTGATCTTAATATTTATATAATCAGTCATTGCCAGATTCCTGCTTCTTTGCAATCTCTCCTATAACAAAGTCCATAGTATCTTCATCATCAAGTCCAAGACTTAATCCTGTGGTAGGAGGAAACTCTGTTTCTGAGGATAACAAAGAACAAAGAAAGTTAACTTAACATACCAAAGAAATGTTTGTGGAACAATAGTACTACTACTAATACTAAAAAAACAAAGAAAAATACAGGGAGGACTGCGTTCATGTTGAAGCAATAAGAAATAGATGAGTAGAAGTAGGAAAAAAAAATTGATGGAACAATAACAGAAAGTGGATGTTTCTGCCAAAAAGCCTTCAGCATAAATATAGTTAAAGATAGAGACAAAGACTCTTAGCTTATTGTATTGTTATGTACCGTACCGGTAGTCAACAGGAAATGATAAACATATGTAAATAATTACAATCGTCACAAACAAGTGGAAGAGTATCAAGATGGTAAGCTATGCAATGCTGACAATCGGAGATTAGGCAACCACCTCCAGCACCATATTGAGAGGGCCCTAAATTCATATTTTTTAAAATTTTATTAAAATTAAACAGCATTTTTGGAAAAACAGAAGCCTAAATTCAAGGGTTGACCTGGGCATAGATTTTGCTTATTATTACAACCCTCAAGGTTGGAGCATACTAAAATTATTGAGTGGTTGCAAACTGACAACTTAACTTAAAATGTTAAAAATATATTGACACTTACTGTAAGTTACAGCTGATGTAGCTGATCAAATGACTTTGTTGTACCAGGTTCTAATTTAGTCAACTGTGGCAAATTTAAAAAACCTAGATCTTTAAAATTAAGTTTTTATCACGCTACACATGCTAGTTTTGTCAGCAGTGATTAATGTGTATGCTTACCAAGCCCTTGCCCATCTTCCTCATTGACAGGCACCATGACTGTGTCCAAGGGTTCTTCTAATTCACTAACCACACCTGACATTGGTGGATCTCTACCTTGTGTACTGGGCTGAACTTGAAGAGATTGTAGAGAAACCTGGCTGGGGGTGACAGGTTCTGAAATATCTAAGACAACATTGGTGTACTGCTGAACACCTTCTTGTCCCATTCCTTGATCATCTTCAGGTTCAGCTAGATCAAGTCCTTCATTGAGCTGTTCAATATTTTTATCCTCAGCCTGCTGGAAAGTCAGCAAACTGCTAGGGTTCTCTGTTTCTTCTGTGATAGTTGCATCGCTGTCACTGTCGTTCTCCAATGCTTTCTGCCCTGAAAGTTCGGGCAAGTTGGTGATTTGATCAGCTGCATTTTCCGAATAGTATTGCACAAAATCATCACCAGCGGGCACAGCATCCACAGAAGAAGAATGATCAGAATGGAAAGCATCTAACTGACTTGTGTTCTCAGTGGAAGGCATTTCGGCTGTGTTTGCGTAAGACATCTCAAATTTTTCATTTGTAATCTCAATGGAAGGCAGTTCAGCTGTGTTTGCGTAAGACATCTCAAATGGAGTGTCGTTGCCATTTTCACTGCTTTTTATTTCTAAATATAAAGACCTTTCAGGAGTTTCAACAATGGAAATTCCTGCCAAAAACTGTCTTGTGTCCTCGGGTACAGTTTGATTGGGCTGTTCATAGTAATCAGCTGGATTGGTCATAGATTCAACATAGCCACTACCCCATCTGATCTGTGGTGTTTTTATGTCATTAATTTCGCACTGGCTCACTGTTTGAGAATCATCAGATCTCATTTCCTCCATGAGCAGCTGGTCAGCTTGAGTTTTCTTTGCCCTTGTTCTAGTCTGACGAGCTGTTCCACAGGCACCTCTTGTGTTTCCTCCTCTACGTGCTCTGGGTTGCCTTTTGGTTAATGGGCTAATCCCATCTTCCTTATTGTCAACTGCAGCATTCAGATCTGCCGTTGTTGCTTCCACATTCCCTGATGTAAAGGTTGCAGATTCATCCACCTGACTATAAGGTAAGGGCACATCGGAAAGAGAAATCTCCACATGATCACGAGTATTAGTTTTTGTTCTCACCTTTCTCCCTCTTCCTCTGCCACGAGTGCTGGTCTTTTTGCCTGAGCATTGACCACTTGTGCTGGAGTCAACTGTCAGCACATTGCTCTGTTCAATGCCTAGACTGGTATCTGGTGCCTGAGTTTCCAAGTGAGACCCAAGTTCAGCTGGGGTGACACTCGGGTCATCTTGTTTACTTACTTCTGTTTCTTCCAGGCGGGTCTCTGCTTGCACCTCTGTCTCTTCATCCTCAGTTACTTCAGATAAAATTATCAGACCCTCTCCTAACATCATTTGTTCCATCTCCTCACTGTCTATTTCATCCTCCTCCATATTACATGTTTCTTCTTCCTTGTTGCCATAATCCTTGATAACATCACATTTCTCATACTGTGTGAAAACGACATCTTTTTCTTTGTCATCATGCTTCTCATCTTCTCTGGTAACATTATCTTGTCTAATAATAACTCCTTCCTCTTCAGTGAGTTCTCCCCCCTCAACATTTTTTAATTCCTCACTCTTTTTGACAGGAATATCTTTAAAAACTGCCTCCTCCTTTGTCACAATGTTACCCTCCTTCTCCTCCTCACTTACACTACAATATTCCATTCTTACATCTACATTTTCTACAGGTAGCATCATATTATCTGACACTTGCTCTGTGACAGTTGAAACTTCTGAGATTTGGTTATCTACTTCTTCTTCTATGACCTTGTTAGTTGTCAGATCTGGCACTACATTAGCTTCTTCAGCCTGATCTATTGAACTACCTTCCTTGTCATTAGCTAACTTGCTCATCAAGTTTTCATTAGGACCAACTGAACCAGCATTTTCACCAACTGGTTTATTAATGTGATGGCTCAGGTTGTCATCCTGCACAACCTCTTTGTTGGACTGACTTGGACTGCCGATAGCAACACTGTCATTCTGGCACATGGCCTCCATCAAACTTGTGGACTCGTCATCTAATCCACTGGCTGCTTCACTTTCTGATTCATCATCAGAAGAGTCGCTGTCACTTGAAATGTTCTTTTTCAATGTCCCTTCTTCTTTAGCCCTTTTCTCCTTTTCTTCCTCTCTCTGTTTTTTCAGGAGCAAATTTTGCTTTTCTCTTTCCAGCTTCGCTTGAATTTCCTCTTGAATTTTTTTCTCCATTTCTGGATCTGTGACACCAGAACCCACCAGAACAGACACAGATTTAGGTTTGGTCTTGCGTGTTTTATTATTCCAATTCAACTTCGCAAAGAGCGTATCCAAGCTCTTTGTTTTAGTTTTCTTTGTGTCACCTGCTCCTTGTGGCAGGGCGGGACCTGGTAACGGTATATCTGGGACAGAGAGTGTGCTAGGTGGAGGTATAGGGATGGCTGCTAACGGCTGCTCGACTTCAGCATCCACATCAATGCCCATCATTTTTTTTTCTTCATTCTCCACCTCCTTTCTGGACTTAGCCAAGACCACAGTCTCTGGAGGGAGCACAACTTCTCTGGGCAAACTCGGGCCTTCTGGTATAGGAATGGCAGATAAATCCATGGATGAGCTTGTGACTACAGGAAGTTTACTTGTTCTACTTTCTCTACTTCCTTGAGCAATGCTCAAGAACATTCCCAGTGGTTGGTTTTCATCCTCCTTTGTTTCCTTCATGGCAACAGATGGCCTATCATCTTGGGAAGGGGCCGTCAATGAGGTCCATGGTGGCAAACTGGATGATTTAGCCAAAAGTTTTGGCACTTTACTCTTTTTTTCCTCCTCCAAATCATCCTCATCAAGATCCATGTCCACTGGGGAAGTGTTGTCTTGATCTTCATGCCCAGTGTCCTCTTTCCCTGTAACCCTCAGGTGTTTTTTCATTGATTTGGACCTGATAGACTCTTTGCCTTTGCTTGAATCCTGAGTATTATCTTTCTCTTCTATGACTGGCGGGGGTGGGGGAGGAGGTGGCTCCTTTGGTAGTGGGGGATTTTTTTCACTTTTCTCTTGATGTCTTTTGTCAGATGTTTTTGCTTTTGCCAGCAGCAATTTTTTTTCATACATGGGGTTTTGCTTGACATATTCCTGTGGAGAAAAAAATTGGTTAATTGTAATAATAGAGAAAATGACAGTCAGTCTTTCTAAGCCCTATCATAATTTTGTTTTCCACACATAACCAATATGCCTTATAGTTATACAGTGCACATGCCTTAGACATGATGTGAGTATTTTAAATTAGTGTTCCTGTATCCAATCCTCAAAGGATATTAATATTTTTACAAAAGATTCTAAAGATATTTATTAGTATTATAAGTCAAATTTTCCGTCACATTTTTTAAAAAAAACTTGGCTAAATTTAATAAATGACATGTATTCCTCAAAAATACTTACAGAAAAAGTTAAGAAGTTTTTCTGTTCACTAAGAAATGTTATGTTTTTAATATTTAGCTTTGATTTGCTCAACATTTTTAAAAGTTATATTTTTTTAAATGTCTTTTTAAGGAATAGTGAGGTGATCTAGTGTGAGATAATTTTATTTCACTTATAACCCACAAAACAATCTCACTACAATCCCTTCAATCAACTGTAATAATGCTATGTTAACTCTCTACAAATCTTGCATTCAGCTATTACAAGTAAACTAAGAAGTATTCTTCATTTACCATGTATTTATCATAGTGAGCATCAGACTTCAAGTGATCCATAGACACATCAAAATCACCATTATATACTTTACACAGGGTGCAGAAGAAACCTTTCATAGGGTACATCATCTCACCACCTGTGTTAAATAATTGATATAATTACATGAGTCATAATGCACGATTGGGGAAGGGCATGATCATTTTAAACAAATATTTCATTTCACTACAGATTTTATTTTACTTAACTCATTCGCTACTAAACTAACACTCTGAAACACCCCACCGAGTACTAAGCAATGGGAGATAACTCTGACGTACAAGCACCCCATTGTTATATAAATAATTGTTGAAACCACTAAACATGCAATTTTTAAAAAACAAGAATAAAAAAAATAGAAAAATGATGTTCCTAAACAAAAAAATATATATATCGGTACTTTTATTTACTATTCTTTTTGCTGCAAAGCACTAAATCTAGTTTTTAGCATTTATGCAGATTTTCATGCAGAAATATGAAAATCAGTAACCCTTGTACATTGAGTAGTGTCAGTTGTTTTCATGATTCTACCACAGTACTGGTAACATCAACATTGTCTGCCAAGTATGGGTCTCAAAATTTGCTGACAGCTGTATGGCATATCAGACTGATTAGTCATAAACAGCCTGAAATAATTTGCTGTACTGCTATCAATAGGAAAGCTATTCAATCTTTGTAAATCTTTTATGTCTGATCAGTAACACTAGTCAAATTGTCTGAGCAACACTCAGTGACAGTGTTATCACATTGTCATCAGACCCCTCCAGTATCATTATCATTCTTCAAAGTTGATTTATATTCTCAGTTTTTTTATATAATATTTGTCAATATCGGACTCATCTTCATTGCCATAATTATTGTTGAATGAGTATCTGTAATTAAATTAAACACTAAACCAGCAATCCAACTAAAATACCACAGCAATAAATTCTCTTACAACACAATCACAAGTTTACTAATACTTGTCCAACGTTACAACTCATACCTCATGAATCAAAAGAGATAAAAACTTCAGTTTTTTTAAACCAAATCACCTAACTTCCTACTTTTTAAGCATTCCAATGCTTTTTGCACAGAAACAACGATTCTCGCCAGACTCATATGTCGCATTTGTTCACAATAGTACCAGTAGCGAATAGGTTTATATTTAAAGTTTAAATCAAAAATTTATAAAATGTATTATCATTTGAGTAATTGAAAAGGGGGGGAAAAAATTCTTTCTTTTTGTAAAAGAAACGTTGGAAATAAAAATTAAACAACAATACCCTACCTTTAATCCTTCTGCCTTGTGAAACACCAACTCGGCGAGTTACTTTTTGCTCTTGCTTAGAATCTTTCCAAGGCTTTTTTTCTTTTTCAACGGCCTGAGAAAAAAAAGATTTTTACTTAGACGTGAAGCAATGTAAATGCTTAACACTAGCCAAGTTTTAATATCAACCTCTGCTGCACAAACAGTATCTATTATGTAATATCATTTTTTAAAATGTGGACAGTAAACAGACTCTTCTTAGAGGAATCCCAGGTGCTATGCCAGTTTGAAATAGTCCTAACTACCTGGGATCCCAGTAGTGTCCACATGCACACAGACCTATTTCTTAGTAACGTAAAAAGGATGTTTAAACACTTTAAACAAAATACAGAAAAAATCAAGGCTGCTACTCAAGTCAAAAATTGCTTGCTAAGAATGAACAACAACAAAGATGTTATGTAAAATAATAAACGAAAGACAAATGAGGATGAGAAAATTGTCCTTACAATTTGATGCTTTTTCCCATGTAGATGTTGGAAGAGCTGGCTCAAACTAGTACATGATGTACTACAGTTTTCACACCAATGATTGCCACTATCATAATATTCAAAATAAACTTTTTGTCTCCCAGATATTTCCTTAGAATCTGCCTTCTGAAAAAAATGAAATATATTTCCATTAGATTTTATAAAACAAGTTCAAAATGATATGTAATATAAAGGCTATAACAAAATTAAGTGAGTCATACATACCTTTTGTTCAACTTCCTTTTCATTTGCTTTTGCCTTCATAAGGCTCTCTTTAACAGGGTCACCAAAATTAGGTGGGCCATCATCCTCAGTAAAAACATCTAATTTCCAATTATCTGAATTTGACAATGGTACTTGACTGACCCCAATCTTCCCCAATGTTTCTTTAGGAGCCATTGCAGCTTTATCAGCTAGCACTGGGCTAACTTTAGTATCTTCGCCTGATGATATAGGTAACACTTTTTTTTTTTTTAAGGCAGGTGTTTTGGAGGCTGCCTTCAGTAGTTCATCTTTCTTCGTATGTGAAGGTGGTGGTGATGTGGCCATCTCCAGGGGGACATCTAGCTCAGTGCTGCTAAGTCGTTTTATTTCTTTTTCTATTGCCTCCTGTTCCTGTTCATTTTTTATCAGCTTAGGATCTTTGCCTGCTGTCCCACTGCGCCAGCTTTTTCTCAACAACTCATTTTGTTCTTTCTTCAGTCTGTCCAGATCAGCTTTTAGAGATGTCACTTTTACTTGTCTCATAGACAAATCCTCCATGATTCTCTGTTTCTCTTCTGGGCTCACTTGAGACATCTGAAAGGGATTAGCTAGCATTACATTTTACTAATATTTCATATAAATTATACATTTTAAATAGAAACATTGAATTGTGAAATTCTTTATTATATACTGACTTAAATGAATTTTATTTCAAAAATACAACAATGCCTACCTTAAGCAGTAAGGCTTTCCTATCCTCCACCGATATGTTGCCAAGCCTTTCAATTGCAGCCAGCATACTATGCTTTGTCTGGTCCAAAGTCTGCCCTTTCTCCAGCAGCATCTTTTGCAGGTGAGCCTTTCGTTCCTCGGGCCCCAGTTTTGACACATCAACCTTAGGAGGCTCAACTGGCTTGCTTCTGTTATCTATTTTGTATTTGCCATCATGTCTTGTAAATTTGTATCTTTCTGTGGCTTGTCTTCGAGCTGGAGACCTTCTTCTACCTGGAGACCTTTTTCTAAATGGAGATTGTGATCTTTTTTGAAAGGGAGTTGGTGATAGTCTTCTTAAAGGTGATCTGCGCCTGTCCCTTAATGGTGATCGATACCTTTCATGTGACCAGGATCTTGATCTTCTCCTGAATGGTGATCTCGACCTGCGTCTATCTGGTGATCTAGACCTATGTCTATCTGGAGATCTCGACCTGCGTCTCTCTGGTGATCTTGACCTGCGTCTCTCTGGTGATCTGTACCGCATTGGTGATTGAGATTTTAGTTTGTCAAGTGATTTACTTTCTGAAGTGACAATAGCCCTTTTCTCGTAATCATATCTGACAGCATCCACCTTTCCCTGTGCATCATAATTATCAAATTTGTTATAATACCTCTGAGAAACTTTTGACGGGTACAACGATGCTGAAGCGCGATCTGGTGAATGGCGGGTAGTTGGAGAATCTCTAAAAAATGGTGACCTCCCCCTTAGTGTGGTTATTCTCATATCATACTTTGGACTCATCACCCCCTTTCCATGATCTTCCCCTTTCTCACTGTCATAATATTCACCCCCTCTACCACCATAAACTCTTCTTTCTTTTGAAACTGGGGGTGTCATTGGTGAAGCAGATCTCTTGCGATTTGGTGATTCTCTGTAAGTTGGAGATCTGGATACCAATCTGTCTTGCTTAGCTGTAAGAATAATCCTTCTAGTTTCTGAGAATGGCTCGTCATCATCTTTAACATTTCTTGACAGAACTCTTAAATTCTCTACTTTGGCTGTACCTGACGAAAACTTAGAGGAAGGTAATAGCCCACTGGTAAGTTCTTCCTTTTTCCTCGAGGTAAAAGAAGTCAAGAGAGGGAAATCAGGAGGAGACTTATTAAAATCATCAGGGTAATAATACTCATCTTTCAACTCATCTGCAAACCTCTCCAATACTCGACTGGTATCACTGTCAGCTCTGCCAGTGCCATACTGATCTTTTCTTGTGACAGATACTGGAACATCTTGATATGGGTCTCTTGGGGGTGTTCTTGAATCCCGGTCTCTAGAATATGAACCTTTTCTGCCATCTTCTCTTCCATATGGTGACCTTGTTTGTCTTCTACTTCTACTTCTTCCTCTTAAATGAGTATCATCCCAGTCATCATTTCTCCCAGGACTTGCATTTCTGGTACCCT
This sequence comes from Lymnaea stagnalis, assembly GCA_964033795.1. NCBI lineage: Eukaryota > Metazoa > Mollusca > Gastropoda > Lymnaeidae > Lymnaea > Lymnaea stagnalis. The sequence continues at coordinate 238,884 of CAXITT010000735.1, read as the reverse complement.
CTGGGCTATGTTCACCACCGTCACCTCTATCTTGGCTTAAAGATCTATCATAACTTGATTGTCTTTTCTGAGAACTTGCTCTTGCCTCTTTGATAAGTTCCTCCAGACTATCTTTCTGCCCAGTTCTTAAGAAAGAGGCTTTGGCACTGTCACCAAATGACCCCGCTTTGTCTAAAAATGAAGCTGATTGATTGACAATTCCTGTCTGAAGATCATCATTCTGTTTCTTCTTTTGGCGTGCAAGTTCCTGCATGCGTTTAGACAGATCGAAGTTAAAGCCTATAGACTGCAAAATATTCTGAACAGTTGTGTCCAGCTCTTCGCCATCTTTGGCCGAATCTTGTGAAGCTTGATTACCAGATGACATCATATGAGAAGGAATTTTCTTTTGAAAAAATGGATCAATTTGTGCAAGCTTTTGATCTTTTTTGGAACTTGCCTCTTTGTCTTTTTCTCTGTGAAGAGTCTGCCTCCATTGTTCATACAATTTTTCCTTCATTTCAAATGTATCAGTCTCCTTTTTAACAGTTTCTCCTGAGGGGTTGATTGTGCCGACTGCCCAAAATGGTTTACTACTCTCACCACTTTTGACGGAAGTTTGCTTAGGTGATAAATCTTTGCTGTCATAAAGGTACCTTTCTTCTGCCTCTCCAGCATCCTCATACAAGGTCAACTGACTGAGGGCATCCTTAGGGAAACCTGCCTGTTTGGAGCTGTCTTTACTTTTTTCAGCAGCACTCAATGCATCCATAACAGTGGACTTGCCACGCAGCAATTGCAAAGTTTTCTCAAGAGTGCTTAACTTGGAAAATGAATCATTACTGTTTTCATCTTCCTCTACACCACTTTTACGCTTTAATATCGATTTGGGTTTGTGATCAGTAGAGGCAGATGGAAATAACTGTGATGATGAACTCTTTGAAGAGTTATCAAGGAATGCAATATTTTCTGTAGTTCCACTGCTCTTTTTTAATGACTGCTCCAGTCTTGCAGTAGCTTTTGAAATTCCAGCAAAGAGAACGTTTTTTAATCTTTCATCCTGCAGAAGGTCCTCAATATTTAGACCTGGCTGTTGTGAAGCAGACCCACTCTTAACTTCTTCATGTTTATGGGATGATCTGTTGTCAGTCCACTTCTCTTTATTTTTGTCAGTATCTCGCAGGTATGTTGGTGAAAAATCTCTGTGAGAATCAAGTCTCCTGCTAGAGTCTCTAACTTTGGAATAATTTTGATCATCCCCATGGTTTCTCTCTCCTTTCCTTGTATCACTTGTATATGAGTCATCATATCTCCCCTTATGAGATGTTGACTCTCCACTTGGTGGATAGGCCGTCTGTCGGTTTTCAACAGATGAATAATTCACTGGTGGACCCAAGCGTTGAGATGCAGATTGTCTGTCGCCGTAGTTGGAATTCTAGAGAAAAAATCAAAGTTAGCTGACAGATAATTAAACTAAAGACCACTATTTAACAAATTCCAGCTCACAATTCTAACATTAATTCAACTCAAACGTACACATTTCGATTAGAATTAGAGCTTAGTGTAAATTATGTCATAATGAACGAAAGCCAAATCTTACTATAATCTATTAAGTGGTTTTATATTATACACTACATTAGACTACATTCTTAAAAATGCTTATACTTGTATACATTTATTTGCTGTTAGACTTATTTCTGGTTCCCAGCTATATTAATATTTAATATAAAATATATCAGATTTATTTCAAGAATAAGGAAAAAACTCACATAAACATCCGACTGTAATCCTTGACTGGAAGAACCAGATAAAGGCAATGAACTCGGCGGCGGAGCTTGATTCATTTGTGTAGATAAACTAGCAGGATTCGGTGGTTGAATATTAAATCTACTAGCATTATTAGGATAATATTCACTTTGTTGTGAAGCATAAGTTGACCCATAATCGTGATACGGATAAACAGAAGGTGGAGCAGGATAATCCCTGCCATAAGCTCCTGCCTTGTGACCATACCTCCCTCCATCTTCATGTCTGTTATCTGGATGTTGCCCATATATTTCACTTGGATTTCCAGGTTTCCCACTTCTGCCATGGTAAGACATCTTGATCTTGTTCCGACAACTAACCTATTCAGTTGAGCATACAGCTCTATGCAATCTAAGTAAACACAGCACACGTCACCACTAGGTGCAACGCAAAACAATTTGAGCTATTGACTGCGATTTTATGCTTTTAAAAACAATTTTGATTTGAATTGTATTTTTTATTATTATGAACAATGACAATTGACAATTGTCAATTGTAGCCGTAATCGTGTTTAATCTGGACAATTAATATGAGTGAGCGATCGTATTTTCTTGAGATTTATTTAATTACTTTATAGTCCTGCGTATTAAATAGTTTGATATACGTGAATCGCAACTAGAAAGTGTTATCATTTTAACCATATTTGTGGAAAAAATAGCATTTAGTAATCATTTTCAGTGTGTCGCCATTTTACTTATTCCAGTGGCCAGAATTTCAGATTTTCTTGGTTCAACCATTTATAAAAGATGAATTCGCATTTAATAATTTATTTGTAAAACTTAGTTGTTTCATTATTATTCAAATATTGATCATTACTAACTAAACAATTTAAAAATCGCGTTTATTTGGTTTTAAATGTTTAATTTATTTTTAAAGTATTTTCATTGTTCTAAAAACTAATAGCTGGCATAAAATTTATTACGACATATAAAGCAGGGGCAAGATTATTCCTGCATTTCAATGATTTATAATTATAATATAACATTTATCTTTCAATTTTGGAAATCTAGTGAAAAAAAAACAACATTTAAAAAACAACCATCTACCTGGAATCCCATTGGATTGACTTAAACTATACATTTACGTTTAAGTGGCAGGCATGGGCGCCCGCAGAAAACTTTCTAGGGGAGAGGGGGGGGGCAAAAAAAATCGATTAACTTTCCAGGGGGGGGGGCAAAAAAATTTTAGTAATGTTTTAATATAGTTTTAATTTACTGTAGCGTATTTGTATGGTGAACGAACGGACAGGACATCATATTAGTTACTTTCTCTTTATTTTCTCTTTACTTTAATAAATTTTGTGTCTATTTTTTCTAAAAATGTTGTATCCAATCAGTCCAGGGGGGAGGGTGGGGAAGTGCCCCCCCCCCCTGCGGGCGCCCATGGTGGCAGGGGATCTCAAGATTTCATGCGGTGGCTCTCTTTATCACTTATAAGAATTATATGGCACCGCCTAAATTTTATTTCATTAATTTATTATTAATCCAACAACCAAGCCATACAATTCATACATGCATTGCTTTATATAATCCCTGTGGCGCTACAGCCCATGTAGGGTTTTGGCCTGCCTCACCACTTCCTTCCACTCAGACCTAACTAATGCCTTTCTTTTCTATGCTTGGACTTTCAGCTGTTGTAGATCTTTTTCCACATCATCCATCTATCTATTTTCAAAGCCTAGGTCTGCCTTTGAGCCTTTTTCCTCTTGGATATTGGTGATGCACCCTCTTCGTTCCTCTGTCATTTGGCATTCTCTCTAAGTGTTTGCCCAGGGAAGCCTGTCTCTTTTTATTTCTGCTACTATCGTGGGATCCTGATATAGACTGTACAATTCATGGTTGGATCGTATTCTCCATCCATATTCATCCTTTGTTCGCCCATATATTTTTCTGAGAACTTTCCTCTCCCATGTGTTTAATAGGTTTTCTGTTGGTTTTTTAGGGTTCAAGTTTCACTTGCATATTTATTATGTTACAACTGGTCCGATTACATTTTTATAAATGTTTTCTTTGTTTCTCTTGTAATGTTTTTACTTTTGAGTATTTTCTGACTATAGAAGTATGCCCTGTTTCCGGCTGATATTTTTTCTTTTATTTCTGTTAGTAATTCGTTTCTTTCATTTAACAAAGATCCTAGGTATTTGAATTGATTTACTTTTTCAAAAGTCTGGTTTCTAATTTTAATTGCTTCATCTGTTTGCTCTTCTCTTATCATGGTCATGTATTTTGTTTTTTTGGTAAACTTCCAGCCCTGCTTGTAGTGATGCATCTTCTAATTCAATAAAGGATTTTGATGTCTTTCATACTTTTCCCTAGCAGTCGTACCACAAACTGATTTTTCAAAACAGTCCTACAGCTTTATTTTATACTGTCATGTCAAGAACTCATGATTCTAAGAACGTGAATACCAAACTTGTTCAAATAACACAATTATTTAAAAAAGTTATGAATTTTTTAAATTTGGTATTTTGATTTTTTTTTTTTTACGAGCATCAAAATTCCCATTTTCGTAAGGTTATATCTGCAAAACTAAATCACTTATACTCATTCATTTACACTCAACACATACCCACATATATAGAGAACTGAATCAATTTTGTTCAAAGGTTTAAAATAATTAATTCATTAACTTTTATTGTAATACAAATGGTGTTTCCACTCATTTTGAAAAAAAAAGGGAGATAAAAAACGCAATATTTGCACATTAGTGTTACATGTAGCCTATTAGTCTTGTCAGTTTGTTGGGTATCCCAAACTCCTGCAGTCTCTTATATATATATTTTCTTTTGATGCTGTCATAGGCCATTTTACAGTCCACATATAGTTGATGTACTGGTATATTATATTCATAGCATTTCTCTAATAGGCATCTGATGGTGAAAATCTGATCAGTCGATCTGTTAGGCCTGAATCCACATTGGTAATCACTTAGACTTAGTATTTCTTCAGTGTAAGGTTGTAGTCTTTTGGCAATAAGCTTCGTCAGTATTTTGTATGTAACATTTAATAGGGAGATTCCTCTGTAGTTTTTGCACTGAAGTTTGGAGTCTTTCTTGTGTATTGGGTTTATTAATGCTGTCTCACATTCTGTCGGGATTTTCTCTTCTTGCCAAATTTTAGTTATAAGTTTATGTATCCAAGTGTGTACTTCTTTCCCTCCATTTTTAATCAGTTCTGCTGTGATGAGGTCTTGTCTGGGGGCTTTGTGATTTTTCATATAATTAATTACCTCTTTGGTTTCTTCTAGGGTTGGGCATTGTATAAATGGGTCTGGTCCTCCCTGTGGGGGTTGATAATCTTCTTCTTGTCTATTGTCTGCATTCAGTATGTCCTCAAAAAATTCAGCCCACCTCTCCACTTACTTTATAGCTCAACGCAAAATATAAGAAAGTGTTTCGATTGTAAACAAATTAGAAAGAATAGTGCACCATTCACCTTTTAACCCACACTCATACAAATCTCCCAGAGTTTTGCAAAAATAGCATCGACGAAAACATTGTCTAAAAACAATTAATATTTTAGCCAAGGAGCCAGCTATAAATGTCATCGTTCAATTTTCGACGATTTTTTACCAATTTTCCCCACCCCCCTCCCCCCCCAATTTTTAAAAATACATTTAGTAAAATAATTAATTATAATGTAAAAGTCGATTCAAAAAAGTTATAGTCCCTACTTACCCCCCTACCTCATAATACTCATAATATGAGTAATATATTATATTACGACACAAACATCTGCCTATCGAATTACCGCTTTCCAGGGCATCTATGTCAGAAAAATTTCTGTCTAGAGCAGAGTTATTAATTTGAATTAATTTTTTGTTTAAGTACCAAACTAAATGTGAGTTGGAGCTAAGATAGACCTCAAGTTACCTACCAGTATTCTCCACTGAGAGAGATTTCAAGTTTTTAAATAATTTGTATAAATTCACCTGGCGTTCAAAATATATTTTAGTCAGAAGGTATCAGCTATGACATGTGATCTTTCTCGCCAAAACTATCCCAAAATGCTTTGAAAAATGAAATTGTAACAAAATTTAGTTTGTAACTTTTATTTAACTTAGTCTGAATTACTTTGCATATTAACTTACATTTGTACGTAACTGAAGTGGAGAAAGAACAGTCATCATATAAAGAGGATAAGATCATTGAGGTCAATTTTGGGTCATGACACTTTGGCTAATTGATTTTTTTTGACCTGATCAAGGAAGTGAAACTCAACTTTCCAGATATCATTGATCCCTCTGCTTCTTTCAAAGCACAAACCAAAAACTTAAAATTCAATTAAAAAATTTGTTAGTCAATTAGTTACGGTACCGTACTAAAAAAACAAAAACAATCCAAATTCATTTTTTCATGAAATATTTGTGCATGCATATCTAATTAATTTGTTTTAATTTTCGCATTGGTTAGAAGGCCTATTAAATAAAATTAGTGGTGTTTGCGCCAGGTCTTTAATATTTGATCTGAAGGGATAAGGTATGAGTTAGGGGAAGTGATTGGAGTGTGAGGCTGGAGTGAAAACTTCATGTTCTTCCTTCGGTCAGTTTTGGATGGTGATGATGGTACTTACACACAAGTACTTAAACCGTTGAACATTTTCAATCTAGTTTAAAATACTTTTATGCAAACTGTAATTTAACATTTCCTCACTATTGTCATAATATACCAAATGCATGCCTTTGGGGAAATTGTTAACACTTAACGACTTTCATAACTTTTCCCCCAGCTAACATAACCAAGATGACTTAAATTCAAGGTTTAAATACTGTTTTCTAATTTTTAGACATTGGCAGATATTTTCTACAAGTACAAGTTATACATTTTTTTTTAATGAAACCATAAAAAATAAATATCTTCAAAGAATTTTGAGTGCAAATTTAGTATATATATGTAAAAATATTTTAAAAAACTGACAAAGGTTTTTGATGTGGTAAAATTCATTGAGTGCAGATTTTGATGGAAAATTTCACGAGCCCACATTTCATACACTAAATAAATCTGAAAAAGACAATTTTGTTGGCACAATTTATTAACAAAATGAATTCAAGGACTTTATCTTACAAAAAAAAACACAATACATACAATATACTAAAATAAAATAAAGTTCTGGTTCTGTTGATTTTTTACACTGTTACAGCTTATGATCCAGTATAAATTCGCTTTTGTCCATTATTTAGTTCATGATAGTAAATGCAATTGTAATGTACATCTTCACAACTGCCAAGGTAAATTCTACATTCAAGTGCGACATACTTGATGCTTAGATAGTTGTGATTATAAAAACTCCATTTCTTTTTAACGAGAGGAAAAATCTTTACATTTTCAAAGTGCTTTTTGTTCCATGATTTAAAAAAAATACTTTGTTGGAATGAAAAGATTTTTTAAGTGAACTGATTTTTAATGTGAAATTATACCTTAAAATGTGCTGAATTCATTAATAACTATCCACACTGTTTTAGTGTCTGCAACAGCTTAATTCCAGTGTCTATAAATATTCCATTAACTTAATTAGTCTGTCTAATCTATGAATTTGCTTGCGCTTTTTGATCTTTCTTTCAGATATGATTTCCATCTCAAATTTATAAATATCCTTCTAGATTTCTATGCAAATACTGGTGATCGTTTTGTTATGTAACAATAGCAAAGAGTGCATCAAGGTATTTTACACCCTCTATGAAAACATGGAGAATACAAATGTTGACTTTAATTTTTTCTTCAACTTGATTCAGATATTATTCAAGTCATATTTATGTCTTGTTTGCTGGCCTTAAGAAATTGTAGCTGCGAGATGGATCAGTAGGAAAGAGATTCTGGCATTGTGTCATCAGTCGTTTGACAGCCTGAAATCATAAGTTTACTTTAATATTTTTATTTTTTTATAATTAAGTAATTAACAGGTAGGCAGTAAAATCAAATTCACTTTTTAAATAGAATTTATTTCGCATTTATTAATTTTTTAATAATATATAAAGATTCAGAGGTAAATATTTTGAGATTTTCTTTACAAAATTCAGTTTAGTAGGCATTTTGAAAATATCTTGAACAAATATTATGAATAGAACTGCACAGTTTGAATTCTGCCAATGAGAACCTCTTTTTACATGTAATAGTAGCATTTAGATGCACAATCACAATATAAAATCATGCAATCCAAAATTTGGATACTTTTTCCATGCTTTAGTTGTAATTACCTAACAAAGGAATGCCTTGTCCAAGGCTTTTTTTTTTTTTGCCAAGTTAATCCAGTGGTACATAAGGCAATGATCAATTTTTGTAATATGTTATAAATAACTGTAACAAAAAAGCTCTGAAGATAAATCATCATGCATATTAAAAAGTGTCAGCATTTGATACAAGACAGCCTAAGAGCCTCACTGAAAGCATTTGAATGATATAGACCCAGATACATGAGAAGAATTTGCAAAGGATCAAGCATCATATAACATGAAGCCAACAGCACAGCGGCTGCAGAGCACAAAAGAAATGCCAGAAAAGCCGGAGTTAACTCTGCACATGGAGATATCCCATCAATCCCCTGCACTTACTGCACAAGAACATTTCATGCCAGAATTGGTCTCAGCCATCTGCGCACCCACAGCCAAGTCACTATTAGCACATTTACGATGATTAAGGTGGTCATGGTCGATTTTGACTGACACTATATAGAATATGCTAATCAAGGTAACAAAATGTTCATGTCAACTTTGGACTTTGGGAATGCTATGCTGATAAATTTAAGCATCAAATAATTGCTATTATTAGCATCTTTGTGAGGGCTAACAGTAAAAAAATAATTTGACTGTTAAATATAAATGCTGCATCATGTGAAATGCAATTTCTACTACTAATTGTAGTAAGGAGGGGAGATAAAAAGGCATCTACATAATATTATGGACTTTCTATATACACTGCTATTTGAATTGTGGATCATTATTTTAGTCATGACATGATGTTCTTTATACGGGAGTGCCATGTTTTATTCAGAACAGATGCTATGCAGGAGTATTCAAGAGATGGAAGGTTGACATGAATGAGTAAAATTAGAAGTACGACTCACCTGAATGTATTTTCTCTGTGTCTCATCATTCAACACATGGGCAACATAGCGGGAAGAAATTTTCTCACGACCTGTACGGGCATGAATACCAACCATAGTGACACCAATAGGCCATGGTGCATTACCTATAGCCATTTCCAAGTAGGAATCATTAGCCTAAAATAAAATTGCTGGATTTAGATATACAAGCTATTTTTTACAAATAAGGCATTAAACAATTATTCTTATTGCAGTATCCCTTGATGTGTCTCAAAAATACGTTTTCAGGCATATAAATAGTATAGTAAAAAATTGGAGGTGAAAATATTTCTCAGAATTAAGTCCATAGAACTTCTATTTTCAATTATGAAGTATTGGTTATTAATAAAAAGTGTTAAAATGCCAATATACCTTTATGTAATTTTTATCCATCATATACTGCACAATCTCAACTATGCTCTCCAACAAACCTTCATCGACATCCTGAGACAGAAAACAGTCATTTTAGTTCGTATAATAGTAGTGTAATGAAATGTGATATAAATAAGGGAATGCTGTGGACCAGACTTTCCTATTTAACATTTTGGTGAAACTGAGATATTTATAAAATTAACAGGTTTCTGTTATATTTCCTAGAAATATCTATAAGTAAGGGAATAAAGACCAGTCCATTGAAATAGAGAGGAGAGTCAAGAAATTTCCATATGTATAGAAAAGAATTGGACATTTATAGAAAAGAATTGGACATTTATAGAAAAAATTGGACATTTGTACAACAATGTTGAGAGAATTGAACATGTGTACAAATATGTTTATAGAGTTGAACATTTGTTGAACTATGTTGTTAGAATTTAATTTCTCAGGGACAACACACCTTGTATTTCAACTTCCTGAACAATGGCTTGAGATATGAGACAGTCTGGGAATGTGTGGCGCTAGCTACTTTCCCTTTGATGGTTCTCTTGTCCTCCTCTGAACGAGTGTTCAGTTGTTCACCCCACTTCTTCAAGACAAACTATTGATAGAAACATAAAAACAATAGCAATGGAGTCCCTTCAGTTAATGTGTCACTTTAAGGAAACTGCTAAATTAGCATTTCTTGGGAGTGTGTAATCCAACAAATAGAATCCTTTTCTGTCCTATTTACATACATTTTATATGACAGGGACAAACAACCCAAATAATATATAAAAATAGGAAATGTCATAATAAATTATGAGCATACATTGCTGTGTCTACATTTCAGTTTTTCTGCATGGAATTAACTTTGACTGTTTTGCTAAGAAAATAATTCTGTGTGTAATGGCCATAGTATGATCAGAATCACAGGCTATAAATGAAAGGATCCTTGATTTATTTGACATGGCATTTTTTATATCTGTTGAAAAAAAGGGAGATAAAACAACAAGATCAGAAGATATTCTGCAATCACTGAAAAAATAAGGAGCCATATCTACAATCGACACATTAGTGTACTTCTTATTTGAAAAATATTTTTTACATGATTTTCCTTTCGAAATTGAGAATAGCCCAATGATAATATCTAATGATTAAAATTTTGCAAATCTTATTGAAAAGTTTACCTTGAAAAATCTCAAAACTATTTCATGGTCCTTGTCCTTGTCTCCCTTACCAAGTTCTTCTCTCATTCGCTGTAATGATAAATGATGAGGTCAATTTGTGGGATGCTTAAGTTTGATTAAATGGTAGAAATTATATATAGTGAGCCTGATGACAATCCAGGAAATTTTTTACCTAGAATTTTTAGAACTAAGGACTTAAATCGTGGTCCCTTTTCCATTTCTTTTTTACATATACAAAATAAAGTTCCTTCTGTCTGACTCGTTTTCACATTAATGCAGTAGAATTTGAGAAACAGTAATTAACAGACATTGAAAATTATTAACTACCAGTACTATTAAATCTTATAATAAATTGGCACAAGACTAATGTTAATTATGCAGATAAAATTTTTTTGTGTAAAAACTTCAACGAAGCTTTAAAATTCAAATTTAGTCTCAAAGAAATGAGAGCACTACAGTAATTATATGGATAGCATGCAATCAGTCTTTTTCATGGGACAAGTTTATATACGTATAAGTGGTTCCATGTTATCTCTTGTTTTCATCATTCTGAGCCTTACTGAAATATCTTCCTGTGTTGTGCCGTCATCTTTGACAGAAACATCATTAGACTTGGTCATCTCTTCCTCCCCGGTGGATTTAATGATTTCATTCAAGTAGTCTTGATCCACTTTCTCCATAGCAGCCTGGAAATCATTTGAATAACCTTCTCCCTGGAACAGACGTAAAGCAATCAGATGGAAATGTATTTTAAATTATATTTTATTACTTTATGATTTCTTACTCTAAACACATACTATTTCTTTGTCATCATCAATGATATAATACTACTTAAACGATACCTTACTCTAAAAACATTTGATTTCTTTGTCATCATTTTTACTTAAGGGAATAGCAGCAGAATAAACATACCTAATTGTACACTATAAAGAAGACCAGGAAATTCAGCTTTTACCTTTACATCTGGCTCAGAGGTTTCAAGTTTCTTCAGTCGTTTGTATGCATCAAAATCATCTTCACCAAACAAACGGATTGGCTCACCTCGCTCTCTCAGTTTTCTAATAACCTAAATAAATAATTTTAGAGATTAATCAAAAATGGATAAGAAACCCAAAAATTATTGTTCATTAAATCAAAAAGAAATCCTAATTCAAGTATCTTACCTTAAGTAAATTTATCTTTAATAAAATCTCAGTTTATGTTATAAAGTGTGTCCAATAGTTGAAATTGAGCTTGAAATATTTCTTTCTTTTACTAACTTATTTATATAAATCAGGTATGATATAAACAAATGACAGCACAAGCATCTAGAAATATGTGATCAGAGGTTTTTAAGTTTATTTGTGCTAGTTTAGAATTGCTTTAATTTCATTTTAAGACAGTTTTGCAGGTAAGCTACTGTAATAAATGTAAATTCACTTTCAACTATCTTACCTCTTTCCGGGGTAACTGAGCATGCTTGTCTGAAATTTTTCCATCACCACTTGTTATGATTGTACTTTGGCCTTCAGAGGTCTGGAAAAAAAAAAAATTAATCCTAATTAAAGTCTAGAGACATTTAAGTTTAATCAAAAACAAACAGAACCATGACATGGGTCTTTTATAGTTAATGCTAGTTAAAGTAATACATAGTAGTGATTATATTCTCTCCGCCACTAAATCTCTGCCAATTTTCTAGGGAGGCTTTGTTATGTCAGCATGCTCCCTGTTACTCTTTGTATTCTCTTGTAATTTATTATTTAGCTGAATCTAGACAGTTCTGTGATTCACAATTCAGCCTAAATGCAAACATTCTTTATGTCAATCCAATGACTAGAATATAAATCAAATGTGTTAAAAATATGATTGCAAACATTTACCTGTGATGTGTAGTCAGTTTGAACATTACTTAACTGTAATGTGCAAGTTGCATTTAACATTATTTAACTGTGATGTGTAGTCAGAATTTAACAACATTACTTATCTGTGATGTGTAGTCTGATTTAAAAACGTTATTTACCTGTGATGTGTAGTCAGATTTAACAACGTTACTGTGTTTTTTCCAATAATCTTCAGCCTGTTTAGCAGCAAGGTCTCCTCTTTTAAAATACTTTTTCTTGGGATCCTAAACATATTTTTTAAAATTTTTAAACTGTTACATTTTTAATTCATTTATCCAATGGTTGACAATGGCAGTGGTCAACTTAAAAACAAAATGGAATCTTCAATAAGAATTTTTAGGAAAGAGTCATAGAAAGAAAAAAAGCATTTTCAAATGAACATTTGCTTTAAAATTAAAGTCTTTATCCAGCTAAATCCATCAAGTAATTCAAACCAGATTTTACCACCTTGTTAATCTATGCCCATTCTTTCATGTGATAACTCATCTTGATTGATAATATTGCTGACCATTGCATTTGTAAGCTCATACATAGCGCCTAATAAACATTATCAACAACCATATCCAACTATATTAAAATAATTAAATACATCCAAAATAAAATTAAATAGTTTTGCAATTAACTTTAGTTCTTAAGCCTCCTAACATTACTTTTATTATGATCAGACTCATCACAGGATAACTTAACTTAAACACTCATAAAATTTATTAAAAGTCTAAGCCTAAAATTAAGCTAATATTAATGATACAAAATTTGGCAGATGATGGTAATGAGTAATGGATAGCTAGCGCTCAAGGCTCCCTTCCTCAAATTGACCAGAGCCAAATTATAATTCTGGATGAAAGTAGAAACTTTATTGTATCCATAACCCGAATGAACTGTCATTTTGTCTGCACAAGGGCGTTGTTATAGCATGTATCTTGACCCAATTATCTTCATCACACCAGTTTTGGCCTTTAACCTTCCCTCCCCCCCCCCCCTTTTTAGTTTTGATACTGACATCACCAATTAACTTGATGACATTGTACTGCCACTCCTTTTCTACCACGCCCTCCACTCCTTTGATTGGGAAAAGGTTGTTTATGTTCTAATTTATCCTAAAGAATGCAATCAGGTGATGCAATTTCAAGACTCTCTCTTCTGGAATTAAGTTGTAAGGTAGGCCAAGGCTAAGTAGGAATAAGACTAGGGCAATTTAATAAATTAATCTGCAAAGTTTAGACAATAGACATAGACTAGTGGGCCACAGATTTTGCTTTAAAACAATTTTTGTCAAGTGTTATTTTGATAAAAGTGACAGTTCCGATAACCGAGTAGGCTGTTTGAATAATAAAAAGTGAACCCTATATGTAATCAAAAAATTGGATTATTTTTAAAAGCTATAATATGGGGGGGGGGGGGGGGGGAAAAAGGTAAAAAAAAACCCCCCCCCCCCCCCCAAAAAAGAAGATAGGAGGGGGGGGGGGGGGGAGGGCACAACGATGACACAACACACCCCTCCCCACCCCAGAAAATTATGTTGAAATAGCCTGTGAAATTGCAACATGATTAAATTGAATAGCTAAATTGGTATTTCGTTTTTCAACCAAACAAAATAATCATTTTTAACAATATGCGTATCTTTTTTTCCAGTGTTCATAATCTTGGGTTATCAACAAAGATGAGTTTCATTAAAAAATTTCCTTTAAACCTAGTAAGTATGTTGAATTTTAATAAAAGCGAATGGAAATTTTCATTTTAATATCTATGTTATAAAAAAAAATTATATTAACTATATCGGTTAGATTTAGTTTATGACACAAAGAATGCTCATTGTAGAATTGGGAAGTTATCAGTAAGTTATCATACACACAGATCGATCAGGTCAACTTTTGGTCCTGTCACCAGAAGTCCAGTGTTGGGTTTCCCCAAACTGATGTCACAGCACTGAGGGTAAGACAACTCTCTAATAAACCCATGTGCTAACTACACATTCAATTACTATTTAATAGGTACTTTGATTAAAATTTAAAAAATGTTTGTAAAAATAAAACCAATGGCATAGTTGAATAGTGCTCATTTGCTACAAAATTATAACACCAAATCAAATTTCTAGCTGTTTTTTAGTTTTAAAGTTATGAATTTTTAAAATTTGGGGTAGTTTGGTATCTTCCCTTAATGTATTTTTTGTCCCCATTTTGTGACATGTTTTTGGTAGTTTTTAGAATAAATATTATTTCATATCATTATATTTCTTAGAAAAAAAATAAAATTTTTACTAAATATTTTCTATAAATTTCATTTTGTCATAAATGGAGAAAACCTCTACACTATGTGACCCCATTTCGCTGATCACTTCATGAACAATAACTCTTCTTTTAATGATAATTTTATATAACTTTTATTTTCAGAATTAATGCTGTATTTAAAACAAGTAATTTTAATAATGTTATGCAATTATAAATAAATTCTAACTTATCTAACTATGCACTATGGATATCAGTAAATTTAATTTACTATTTTAATATATGGCTTTTCTGTTTACCAAGTCTATGGCGTCCATTATGATGGTATGTATTAAATTGTCTATATAAGGCAATGAATCCCCTTATTACAAAATACTGTTAAGGGACTACTTATTTTGAACTTTCAACTTTGGCACTTGACTAATTAATTAGAGCTTTCCCTGACAAATGGTTTAATAGTTTTTGCACATGGCAAACTCTTATGAATGAAACTCTGAGATAGTACTATAGTATATAGCCATTATGCAAATGGCTGTGAATGGTTGCCCATAACAACGTTATGCACACAGCATTTATGATAATTTATAATATTGGACTCTAACAGGTTTTAAAATCTCAAATTAAAATATTCTTGTTTAAATCTTTCTAAGTTCACTCTCAGATACAAATTATCAAATATTTTGATGTAAATAGTGGTAGTAATTGAATATTTCATAAGTATTGGCATCTTCCGCCATTAAAAAGGTGGCATGGTCTTAATGGGGCAGGTGATCTGATGGTAATGCAGTCACTTGGATGAGCATAACTAATGGCCATGGCCGACATGTCTTAGCTCAATGAGAATCCACACACATTTACATCAGTATATATTACAGATGAAAAATGAATATGAAGAAAGACATAAAATTTGAACTTCATATGTCATATGAAATTTAGGATGTAAAGATGCCTTATTAATATACTCATGAATTTCTAATATTGATTTTGATTTTAAAGGTAAAAATTTATGATGGAAACGTAGATCAAGATGTCCACTAATGTTAACGTATGGATGAAAACCACAATTTTATGACAAAAGAATACCACAATTTTATGACAAAATAGCCCTTTCATCAATGAAAAATCACAGACGTCCAATTAAAAACTCTGATTCAGATTCTTCTGCACCGATTCCCATTTAAATTTTGAAGTAGTCTCTTACCGAAGTGCCTATTACCCTGGACCCTGACTACTCCAAGTCATTTTCTCATTGACATTTAATAATTTTGATTTTGAATTTTAGATGCTAAATAAATTAATAAATAATTTTAAATAAATTTTAAATAGTATAATAATAATAATAATTAGTGGTCTTTTATAGCGCGGTACCCCAGCCTAGGGCTGGGCTCACCGCGCTGTACATAAAAATATTATCAAAAGAGACATAATCATGACATTAAAATAAAATACAATTATGAAATAAAGGGGAAAGAACAGCATGAACCCCAGGACTTTTACAAGGCAAACCATAGACTGCAGCCAACTAGATCATTTATCGGTCAGAGGAGGGGAATCAGTCACGGTAGTATAGTTGAAAGAGAAGTGTTTTGAGTGCAGTTTTGAATGCCTGGGTGGTTGGTATATTGCGATGTGTAGTGGCAAAGAATTCCATTGATTGGGGGCGCAGAAAGAGAAAGATCATTCACCATATGTTTTGATGTTTGTCTTGGGAATGGACAGAATATGCGTGTCTGCGGAGGAGCGAAGCTGTCGAAGGGGTCAATAGACAGAAAGAAGAATGGCAGGAATCCCAGAAAAAGTTGTGACAGAGAACAGACAACTTGTAGTATAGGGAGCCAATGAAGGGAGTGGAGTAGTGCAGTGACATGATCATTTTTTTTTGTGCCTTTAAAACTAGCCTAGCAGCTGAGTTTTGGACTTTCTGCAGTTTTTCTATGCAGGAACCTGACAGAAGAGAGTTGCAATAGTCTAGACGAGAGAGAACAAGAGCACAGACTAGAGTTTTTGTAGCGCTAACTGTGAGGTATTGGCGGATGGAACTGATCTGACGGATAGCAGTGTATTCCGAACGACAAAAGTATACGAGCCAGGATTCAATAGGCATAGTCATAGTGATTGTGACATTGTTGGATTGTTGACACTGTGATCGTGGGCCCTCAAAATATAATCTTATTTTACTTTTATCAAATTGGTATCATCAAGTTGGCGTTTCTTCCTTTCTATTTCAGCTTT
Organism: Lymnaea stagnalis; assembly: GCA_964033795.1. Taxonomy (NCBI): domain Eukaryota; kingdom Metazoa; phylum Mollusca; class Gastropoda; family Lymnaeidae; genus Lymnaea; species Lymnaea stagnalis. Next base: position 222,142 of record CAXITT010000735.1, on the reverse strand, counting down.
CACCGCATCCATCGTAAACAATCGAATAATTTGTTCACTTCATTTCTTTAACCGGATGTTGATGTTCTTATAGATCAAATGCAGCAGACACATAATATTAACTTACGTAAAAAACATAAAGTAAATAAAATATAATTGTTTATTTCAGTAATTTTTCTCCACCGCAATAGCCGATAATTTTATATTTTCAAATCACAAAAAAAAACAAAAAACGCTTTTTATATCTATGGTTTTGAATTAAAATGCGCTAACGTTTGGACTTGGAATCGTTTGACAACATTTTTATGCATACGCTCTACATTTTTAAACAAATTATGTTTGCCACATTGTCACTCATTGACATTGTGTTGATGATTTAGAACATTTTCTGTGTGACGTAACTAAACCAGGGAATTAATATAAAGTAATATTTTTTAAAATAGTTTTTAATGCCTTTCTTGAATTGACAAAACTTTATTTTCCTTTATTCTTCCGAATAGACGACTGCGGCGAAACCAAGCTAGGTCCAAAAGCAAAGCCTATCCCCGGGGCGCCACAACTGGAATTAATTTAGGTTATGTAGAAGGGTGGGGTGACTGAGTCATAGTTGATCCTAATCATCATGCCTAATTTGGGTGCTTATAGATACACTGTCCACCCGAACGTATATCTGAACCACCGCACCCACCCACACCCACTTCCAAAGAAAATAATAAAGAAAAAAAAACGGAACAAATTGTCTGAAAGAATACTGGTGATAAAAATAGACGAAATAGTAAATTGTAATAGTGTTGATAAAACGTGTTAATTAACTCCTTCGTGAGGTGAAAGGAACCAGGCGGAGAATTCACTTGAGTTAGTAATAAGATTACGCATTAAACCCCACCCATAGGCGGACCAAAGGCAAAAGGTGTTATAAGTTAATAAGGGGAGTCAAATTTGTGCCTTTTCAATGTTGAGAGATACCTGGCTCGTGGAGGTTCGCAGAAGGCTTTGTAAGGGGAGGGGGGCATGGCTGTCCACAAGGGAGGAGCGAGAGGGGGTGGGGCAAATGCTTTTGACAACACATCCTCTAACGACGTAACTAAACACACAATGATGCTTATGCATAGAGTAGCTATTCACGAACACATATTTTAGCATAATTTATTTATATTAATGATTTAGTAGGCTATGTGACAAAACAATCGAGTGAGTAGGTACGTAAATTTTAGTAGCATGAAAATATTGATAATTGTATTCTGAAAAAATGTAGGTACGTATTGTGACACAACATGTTTGTATTTCGACGAAATGTTAGCAAAATTCAAGGGGCGGGGTTATTTATTTTAAAAATTCTTATGCCAAGAACACTCATTTGACTTATGAAATAGACTACACAATTTTATTTTAAAATTTAATTTAATTTTGCTTGCCACTTTTTTCCCTTCTGGCATCTGTCCGTCACAATGGAGTAGACTTCGCAGGACGAAATCACAAGGCCTGTGATTTTTCTTTAGGATAAGCTGGTTCCCCAGATAGCAAATCAGCTCTCTCCGCGCATCTAGATAACCCAAGGGAAGATCATGTGTGTGTGTGTAATACAGCTTAGCGCCAGTAGCGTCGCATGAGTTGACGGAATTTTTATTATCTTAGTTTCATATCGCCTACGGGACTCCATCTACCGATTTGAACTCTGAGTTTTCCTTCTCTAAGATGAGATGCTCTCCAAGGTTAACGAGCCCCATCCACCCGTGGTGCTGATGGTGTTTTCGATACTTTGTAGTTTTCGCGAATTAGTGGTGACAAAGTCAAATACTGCTCAGGGTGTCACAAACTCTAGGTACTCCACTAGGGATGCATCCTCCGTGTTTGTAGCTACGGTGACTAGCTTCTACGCTTCACTTGCACTACCGAACCATGGGCCTTTGCCTTTCAATACTTGTATTAAATACATAATACATGTTATGATATATAATTATATTAACACGAGGAGGAGGGCATCGTGCATGATTATTGCATCAATCAAACAGAACTACCTAGGCTTACTCAATTTATTCATTGAAATTCGTCATTATCATGCTCATAAATGTTGAAATTGACAATGATATATATTTTAAAAGATCACACCAAATTAGTCACGTGTAAGGACACAAATGTAAGGGAAGATAATAATAAACCTTTGGTAACGTCTGCGCAAATGAATTTCGAGATAGACCTACTTAGTTTAAATTAGTTTTACATCTTTAGGTTTCGGTTTGGGGTCTTCTTGGTGTTAATTTCCATATGCCACCGCCGCATGTACCTATTGATAGCAGAAATGTCTTGCTGTAATAGCGTTTGCAGGGGGTGGACATCTTTACCGGTGCGCCAGATGACCTAATCGTCGACATACATCGCAGCATTAGTTGCTAGATTTTGTGGCAAGTCATTGATGTAGGCTAGGAAGAGGGTGCAACTGAGGGCTGACCCTTGCAGGAGCCCTTCTTCAAGGGTTCTCTTCCTGGAGGTTTCGCTGCCGAATTTCGTACCGATTGTCCGGTTTGTAAGAAAACCGGCAACCCACCTGTACATGTTGGCAGTTACTCGCAACTTTTGCATCTTCAACAATAGACTGGACCTCCAAACTCGGTCATAGGCTTGTCGGAGGTAAAAAAATACAGCCACTGTGTTCGACTCTTTCTGGAGCCCATCTTTTATGGACTGGAGAGGACGGAGCGCCTGATCTACAGGCTGCCTTTCCTTTGCGGAAGCCTGCCTGTATTGAGCTGAGGCTCACGGTACTCTCCAGGTACTAGTAGAGCCCCTGGTTAACCATTCTCTGTGCTACTTTCCCTAAACAAGATTCTAAGGAAATTGGACGATAGCCGGTTGATCGAGTTTCTTCCATACTTTGGGAATAGGGACGATGGTAGCGCTAAGCCAAGCTCTGGATAGGATTCCTGTTACCCAGGATCTGTTAATGATGGACAATAGCTATCTGGCCAAGGTTTTTGATCATTTCGTTACAGATCTTGTCCGGACTTGGTGCCTTGGTGGCGTTGTACTTGTCGATGGCGGTTTGCAATTCAGTCATATTGAAAGTTGCGGTAAAGATCTCAACATGTGGTCCCCACTGTTGGGCCACTTCTCCATGTTGCACGAGACGGTTTAGGTTCTTGCTCTCTCTGGACTCCTTCTTCTTCCGATTTATCTTTGCAAAATGCTTGTTTTAAGCCTCGGCACTCTTGGCATCTGTGGTAGCCATGCCTGTCGTCGTTTGCAAATGACGCAGATTTCGAACCTTTCCCATGCACGAACCATCTCTGTCAACCTCTACCTAATTTTTATTTTAAACAATAAATAAATAAAGCAAAAGTTACTATTCACTTATATTTTTTTTTCATGATACTATTTACCTTTGCCTATGAAAACATTTATGAGCATGAAAATGAAAAATCAATTTGCATGCACAAATGAATGAATTTAAATGCTCCCCAAATTTGATTTATGAAAAATAATATTATATTACAAATACTGCATTTCACTCACTTTTTTTTTCTTCACAAAACTATTTACCTTTGCCTAAGACTACTTGCAATTTTATTTGTGGGAATATTGGACAATATGCCATCGTTCAGCTGTGAGCATCGTTCGCAGAGGATTAGTCATAGGCCTACATCATATCGGTACTGTATCAACAAGACGTCGAACAGAAATGAATAGCGGGTTGTCGACTGATAGTCACAGTCTGACTTCTGGTTGTGGGCCGAAAGCCAACATCACTTTCGACCGAAACCGAAAATCAACCGAAAGTTAACTTTACTGTTTCAAATCGAAACCAAAACCACGCAGAAAATAAACGTGGCAACTATCGGCGCCGAAACCGAAATTCAGTCGGCCTCTAACTCTAGTCTGAACTACCGGTATTTAATTTAAGGAGTTGGGTTTTTTAGGGGGTGGGGTGGATATTGAAGTCGGGGTGGGTATTGAAGTCAATGATTGATTTCCATTAGTATTTCAAAATTCTAAATAAAGTCTTGACCATTAAAAATAAATAAGGGAGTGTTGTGGGAAACGAGAGAGAAAGGTTACGCCAGGGGTGGTTAAGGTGTTTGATACCTGCTGCTTCAATGTTATCGTTTGGGTATGCAGCGTAGATTTTTATAAAATAGTATGAAAACCCATTCAAATCAAAGAAGATGGAAAACTACAGATATTTATAAAACAAAATTTAAATAACATTGGCAAGGTATCGTACTATTTTATTTAATTTTTTTTGGTCATTATGTTCAGATATTTTTACAAATTAGTCTGAAAAAGGCTTAAGTTTCAAACAAAGTATTGAACTTCTTCATATTTTTTTTATGAGAGCTGTACCACTGTATTTGGTATCCACTCTTAACTACGGGGAAAACTGATAAAGCACAACTCCGCTGAAAAGTTCATTTCGTGAAAGCTTAAAAAAAAATAAAAAAAATAAAATAAAATTAAAAAATAAAGTAGAATTGCCTATTTTCATTTATGGCCACTTCACAAATTGTAGCCATTTAGCCCATATATAAATGTCATAAGTTTGCCATCTTATGAAACGGCTACGACGCGCCGATCACACATTTTTTTTTCTTGACACTATCGTTAAACCCAAAAATAGAACGAACCAGCTATATGATTTTGAGATATATGTCATTAACGGGTTTCCGTACTAACTTGATCATCTTTGACAAGGAAGGTCCCAAAGCTTGGTTCATTGAGTGAGTCAGCATTGAGTACTACAGTTCACTCGTAGGCATGGAGTAAAATGTTGTGTCGTGTATTTCAAACTTAAACGGATTTATTAAGGCATTATCTCCACACATACACACACAATGAATTCGATATTAGTAAAGCCAGAGTTAGCATCTCAAGGTATGCACATTTAATTATTTAAAAAAAAAATATTTAAATCTTCTGTCAAACAACCTAACTAACTAACTAGCTGAAATGTTACCGGTGTTTTGACCCAGCTGGGGCGGCTGCTGGATTTATTAAATATTCGGCGTCACACATGTTTTGATTTAGGTTTTAGCGTACTTGGAAGACATTCAAGATTTTAAAATATTGTTATCTTTTCTTAAAAATAATTATTTTAGGCCTTGGTTAATTAAACTACTAACTTTAAAGGGCGAAATAAGCATACAGCAGCATACGCTAACCTTAACCAGACTAAATTATAAAATACATTTTATAAATCAAGCGATCTACTACTATTACTATTACTATCTGAATTTTTATGAATTTATTTGGCTTATTTTTATTAGTAGTTAGTAGGCTAAATTTTAATTGTTTCTCTATTCAGTTTCAGTCTAGCCCTATCATACAAACTCATGCATACATAGACATAACATATGATATATGTAACTGTAACACTACAGTAACAATAACAAAGCAGGACATACTTAATCTTTATTTATTTTCATCCTTATGAGTATGAGTTTGACTTGAGTTTGAGTAGTTTGACTAATTTTTTACTAAAATGATAGGATTTTATTTATAGTATAGTATAAGTAGGGCTTCTAGTTCTAGTAGTTCTAGGGCTAGGCCTAATTCATTATCACCCTTTTTGTTCATATTCATTGCATGTGAATCATTGTTGACATTACAAAAAAGTAATATAAATATATTTTAAAAAATTTAAAAAACAATTACCACCACATAATATTGGCCTAGCAGCCTAGGCCTAGCAAAATTCTTAAGAATGTGATTGAATTAAGATTTAAAGTTTATTTGAGTTTGATAGTTTGAGCTAAGCCGATTTCTCCTTCGTAAATTTGTTTCCTTCAAATTTGTGATTTGTTCTTTATTTATCATAATTCATAACTATACTATCCCTCTACCATGCATATGCCTAAGAATTGTGTAATTAGTAGCCCCAAATCAAATCAGGAAATGTAGGACTTAAGTGACAGTAAGCCTATAAAAAATAGTTTGACTCAGTATTGTGTTAGAGTTAGACTTTATTCATGAATTCTATTGGAATTAAGACAATAAAGTAGGCATAGGCATAATTGTTCCCTAATATCATAAATCATAACTTAAAGACCCATTTGGGTATTTCTATTGTCTATGGTTATTATCTTAGTTAGTGTATGATTTTTACATTGTCGATTCACTTAATAGAAATAACTAAAATAACTGGGTTGCTAGAGTTGAATATCTTATACAATGACAATGACCTTCCAGTATTTGGCCAATCTTAAGTTGTGTTTTTGTTAGCATGCAAATTTTAAAGGCTACATTTACATATGATTATTATTTGCTAATTAGCCCCAGAATTAAACAAGATATCATTAAACTTAGATAAGGTCCTATAAATTATTTTTCATAAATTTTATAAGCATTGAATTTCTTAGCGTAATCAGATCAATGTAATGCTATGACAGTCTGTAGACTGTAGTATCAAAGTCTATGTTATTGAATTGTTTAGTGGACTTGCAACTCAATATTCCCTGCTGTATTAGACAGGATATTTTACTATCAGAACTAACAAACTAAGGGTCTTTTACCATCAGAGCTGACAAACTAATTTAGAAAGCTATTTATTATATAGAAGTTTTTCATAGATCATATATACAGTGGAACCTGGTTATGTTGACGGCTTCGGGGTTTGCCAAAAAACGGTGAGATAACAGATGAGCGAGATAATCGAAAACAAATATGGCGGCAATATATTAACATGTGCTTGAAATTTCTTTATGTACACGATGTGCGTTTATAAATGAGTATGTACAAGCACATGTTTTTGGATTATTTTTATTTACACAACGACATTACCGAGATTTGTTTGATGAAGAGATCAGCATGCTATAAAAATGTACATACATGTTTGCTAACAACACAAGGCATATGTGGGGGGGGGACAATTTTCCGGATTATCCCGGAATGCCGGATTCGTGAGGCTAAATATTTTCCAGCTCCGGATTCGTGACTTTTTATTTTCTCTCCGGATTCACCAGATCAGTTTATTAAACTATGGATTCTGGGTTTTAAAAAAAATCAACCCGTAAGAACGCGTGAAAGCCTATATTAAGCGACATGCGGGTTCGCTATAAATAGAGCAGGTATTGCGAGCTCTCTTTTATTTGCAAGCCTGTCGCTTCTTGCTGTGTCAAAGTAATTGCGAAGACATCGATATTGTCACTTCATTTCAATTTCTACATTTTAAAGTAAGCAAGTTTCTGTTGTATATAATTTCTAAAAGCCGACGATTGGTCATGGGGGGTCAAGATAACCGAAGTGGCAAATTTGGCAGCCTTTTGTGCCAGAGATATCAGGGTTCAGCGACATTAAAGAATCGACTTAACCGAGGAGAAAATGCTAAAACAAAGTGAGAATTTTGGCGGTTCCACTTCAAAAACATCGAAATAACAGGGTTGGCGAGTTAACTGAGGTTGAGATAAGCGGGTTCCACTGTAATTTTTTGTTATTGGTAGGAGTACATTGATTTTTGTGAATGATTCCATTTTTAAAAAAATCTTTAAACATTCTTTATTTTGATTAACAACAAAATTATTTTACATATTAGCAGACCTGTTTACTCTTACGATTTTGGCGTACAATGTACGATTTTAAGGTGTACCAGTATACATTATATATACTATATGTTTATTTTGTTACTATTAAGATAATGTATTGAACGATTTTGTGATGATATTGTACGATTTTAAGAGTTTGAGGGTAAACAGGTCTGTATTAGTATCTGAAGCCAATCGTTTAATTTTTAAAGGAAAAAATTTTTTTAATATAAAGTTGTTTAGTTTCCTTTTCCTTTATGAGAAAATGGGGTGACAAATAAGTTCAATGGTTGTTGCCCTTTAGTTTAAGTGTTTTGATTGTATCTCACTGTCAATTGAATCTGTACTTTAATAATAACATGATTTCTTAAAAACGTATGATCTATTAGTAACATGAGTTTAGTTGGCAGGATTTGTAAGTAACATTAAACATGTGGGGTTTTTTTTTGTTGGTCTGAAAACTATTGTTTTTCACATTTTTCAGACATTGGTCTGAAAACTGTTTGTCACACCTTTAAGAGGCCTACTTTACTCCACAAGTTTGCAAATGAAAATTATCCTAGCTCTAAGTACTATGTGACATTGCCTAAAATTTAACTTGTGCTCTTCTCTCATTTTCCATAGGACTGCGGCCAACTGATGGCGTCCGAGATATGATTCTGATTAGTGACATTGATGAAAATGGCATCAACACAAATCTCAAAGTTAGATACAAAAAAGATCTTATATATGTATCCTTTAAAAGTGCTGTCTGGTTTCATAATCTTATTGATTATTCTTATTAGTTTCCACTTTTGAAAATGCAATTCTTAATTGTGTTTTTCAACAATGCATTCATTGCAGCAATTTGCCTTGTAAGTGCATCCTGTAAAACAAATTATTTAAAGACAAGTGGTTCCCAAAATCTATATCTCTCTGAAACACTCGCACAAAAACTTGTAAGATACTAATATTAACAGCAAACTTCATGGTCGTAAATTTTAAAAATTTCTCTGATGCTATACTGTTAAGTTTTACCCTGGATATGTTGGAAATAATGTCATGATTGTTAAAATAACTCATTAACCTTTGCCACCCAATTAATTAAACTTTTTGGAAAAAAAATAGGTATTATAATAATAATACCATCTGGAAACCTTAATACTTGTTTGACATAACCTGCTCCAAGTGAATATTTCCTAAGTAAGGGAGGCTGTAAACATTCTGGTGGTGGATCAGTGGCGTAAGCTCTGTGCCAAGACACACTTAAGTTTGGTGGTCAGAGGTGTAGCTTCAGTGTTTGGTGCCTGCGGACAAGGCTCATTATTACACCCCTGTCTAACTCTGAAACCCATTGTTTTCATCAATTAAATACCAACTCTAAGAAGCCCATCTCGCCACCTTCCCACTAGTCTGGGGCCAAGAGACATCTCCCCCCCCCCCCCCCCCCCCCCCCCGTTCCTCCCCTTAGCTACGCCTCTGCTAATGGTGGTGGTGTGTGTCACGCTGAGCAACATTTTCTGTTCAAGTGCTTCTCTGACTAAGCTTTCCTCCATAACTTACTATAATATTGGCACAGTAAGAACTCAAAATCAAGTCACTGATAGGCAGTCTCTCATTGCTTTGGCAGCTCATTTCTTAATTATTGTAGGTTCTCATTCATTCATTGCTTTCAATGTTCACTTCCTAAGTATTGTACTTTGTTATAAACTGTTTTATTAGAAATACATGTCTTCTGGTGTCCTGTAGTTGTTTTTAAAATTTATATCTTTGCTATTTATTAAGCAAGCATTTTCAAACAACCGCATGCATACAAGAATTGGAAAAGGTTATTTTCCAGTTCCATTAGTGTTGTGTTGATTGTATAAACATGATGGATATCTCACTCCTGAGATTTAGCTCTATGTTGTCATCTTTATATACATACATACACGCCAAGTCCTGGGCCAGATTTGAAGAAGAGAAGAAGAAAACCTGCCAAGCTTGTACAGGCGCACGCTTTACGCCAGTGCCCCCGACTGCAAACTGCAAACCCTCATATTTATTGCACAGTGTCAATACTGAAATTAAACCTGAATACCGAGGTTCTTGGGCGTTGTTGGGGTGACTTGGCTCATGCGCCCACAGAGACGGCTCTGCGTGCTAGCCGGATGCACGCGTGCCAGCAGACGCGTGCCATAGGTTCGCCAGCACTTTAGGTCAGCAGCTTTATAACCTAATAAATTTGGTGGTGGGCGAGCACATTGGCTGATTTGGAGAATATGAAAGTTTGCGTGGGGGGGGGGGGGGGGGGGGGGGCTGGGGGGGTGTGATTAACGATAGTTAGAGGAACTTTTGTCCCCTTATATTTCTAAGAAGTATAATACAGTTTCTATGCAGGGATCCCCGATCTCAGAATCCGACCGTGGACGTGTTCATCTATCCCCACTCACACTCGTTCTGCTAGGAAGGCGTGTCAGCAAATACCTAAGGCGTCACTCGGTAAATCCAAGCTATACAAGCTATCCGTGTGCGATTGTGTCCTGTTGGCTGCGACAAGTGCTTGGTCCGGCAGACACGTTGCTTCCGTTGATAAGTGAGCCGACACTTTTCGTCCCGCTGGTTCTCATGTCTTTTTTGCCCACTTCATGTTCAGCCGTGCTATCTCTCGCCAGTCCATGATCACGCTTCTTGCTCCTCTCTCGCGACTTCCACAGATTGACTGCGTATCTTCACGTCATTAACTTTCCATTGTCCAAACGCTTGTCATCTCACATCCAGGACTCGCCCCATTCCTCTCTTGACAAGGTGACCAGGATATGAAGCTTTGGATGTGTAGTGCTGTTATGTGTGAGATTATGCCATCAAATGGATTGGCCCAACTCAAAGGTGGCCATTGACGGTGCCACACTGTATGGATTGGCCCAACTCAAAGGTGGCCATTGACAGTGCCACACTGATTGCGGAGATTTTCTTTGAATAAACCTCCCCAGCTGTTCAGATACAATTCATCCTTACCATTTTAGTGCATAGTAACTGTAGATACAATTCATCCTTACCATTTTAGTGCATAGTAACTGTAGATACAATTCATCCTTACAATTTTAGTGCATAGTAACTGTAGATACAATTCATCCTTACCATTTTAGTGCATAGTAACTGTAGATACAATTCATCCTTACCATTTTAGTGCATAGTAACTGTATTTAATAAGCCGTTCAAACGTTTGTTAATTTTCTGTCTATTGTTGTATACTTTTATAGTTTTGAATACCTACACACCTTCATTACAGGTGTGAAACCAGGTAAACGGACAATCCTATTAAATGTTAGTGATCTATACTAAACACCCCCCCCCCCTTTTTTCCTCCGCCCCCC
>CAXITT010000735.1:186919-198545 GCA_964033795.1 Lymnaea stagnalis | reverse complement strand
TTTTTTTTTTCTTTTTTTTTTTTTTTTTTTTTTTTGATCCCCCCCCCCCTTTTTTTTTTCTTCTCCACGGAGCATTACAGTTAATTAAGTCGTATGTTTATTTTGGTAAAACCCGATCGACTTTTCATCTCAAGGCCAGGGCCATCGCAATTTAAATCAAAGCCACCCTACCAGAACGAGCGCGCGGGCTGGAGACGGCCAAGAGGGGTCGAGTGGTTTGAGCCATCGTCAAGTGTGGGGACAGACGGCTAAACCGATTGCTTTGTCGAGGGGTTCTTAACTTTTCAATATCACAATCCCGTCCCTATACTCTTACCCAGTTCCACGTGACCAAGGTCAGGGTGGGCCGCCATCAAGTTTTAAAACAAAGGAACACGTGCTAGTACAAACTTAGGAACGACGCGTGCCTGCCGAAACCCTTGTTCAGCGAAATGTAAAAAACCCCCCACAAAACTGGAGAAAAAAAAAATTAGCCCAGCTGGGGTATACTGGATCTCCGAGAGTGAGAGCAAACCCAGCTCATGAGAAGGTATACTGGATCTCCGAGAGTGAGAGCAAACCCAGCTCATGAGAAGGTATACTGGATCTCAGAGAGTGAGAGCAAACCCAGCTCATGAGAAGGTATACTGGATCTCCGAGAGTGAGAGCAAACCCAGCTCATGAGAAGGTATACTGGATCTCCGAGAGTGAGAGCAAACCCAGCTCATGAGAAGGTATACTGGATCTCCGAGAGTGAGAGCAAACCCAGCTCATGAGAAGGTATACTGGATCTCCGAGAGTGAGAGCAAACCCAGCTCATGAGAAGGTATACTGGATCTCCGAGAGTGAGAGCAAACCCAGCTCATGAGAAGGTATACTGGATCTCCGAGAGTGAGAGCAAACCCAGCTCATGAGAAGGTATACTGGATCTCCGAGAGTGAGAGCAAACCCAGCTCATGAGAAGGTATACTGGATCTCCGAGAGTGAGAGCAAACCCAGCTCATGAGAAGGTATACTGGCTCTCCGAGAGTGAGAGCAAACCCAGCTCATGAGAAGGTATACTGGATCTCCGAGAGTGAGAGCAAACCCAGCTCATGAGAAGGTATACTGGCTCTCCGAGATGAGAGCAAACCCAGCTCATGAGAAGGTAAACTGGCTCTCCGAGAGTGAGAGCAAACCCAGCTCATGAGAAGGTATACTGGCTCTCCGAGAGTGAGAGCAAACCCAGCTCATGAGAAGGTATACTGGCTCTCCGAGAGTGAGAGCAAACCCAGCTCATGAGAAGGTATACTGGCTCTCCGAGAGTGAGAGCAAACGCAGCTCATGAGAAGGTATACTGGCTCTCCGAGAGTGAGAGCAAACCCAGCTCATGAGAAGGTATACTGGATCTCCGAGAGTGAGAGCAAACGCAGCTCATGAGAAGGTATACTGGCTCTCCGAGAGTGAGAGCAAACCCAGCTCATGAGAAGGTATACTGGATCTCCGAGAGTGAGAGCAAACGCAGCTCATGAGAAGGTATACTGGCTCTCCGAGAGTGAGAGCAAACTCAGCTCATGAGAAGGTATACTAGCTCTCTGAGAGTGAGAGCAAACCTAGCTCATGAGAAGGTATACTGGCTCTCCGAGAGTGAGAGCAAACCCAGGTCATGAGAAGGTATACTGGATCTCCGAGAGTGAGAGCAAACCCAGCTCATGAGAAGGTATACTGGCTCTCCGAGAGTGAGAGCAAACCTAGCTCATGAGAAGGTATACTGGCTCTCCGAGAGTGAGAGCAAACCCAGCTCATGAGAAGGTATACTGGATCTCCGAGAGGTCATGAGAAGGTATACTGGCTCTCCGAGAGTGAGAGCAAACTCAGGTCATGAGAAGGTATACTGGCTCTCCGAGAGTGAGAGCAAACCCAGCTCATGAGAAGGTATACTGGCTCTCCGAGAGTGAGAGCAAACTCAGCTCATGAGAAGGTATACTGGCTCTCCGAGAGTGAGAGCAAACCCAGCTCATGAGAAGGTATACTGGCTCTCCGAGAGTGAGAGCAAACTCAGGTCATGATAGGGTATCTTGGCTCTCCGAGAGTGAGAGCAAACGCAGCTCATGATAGGCTATACTTGCTCTCCGAGAGTGAGAACCAACCCATGCCATGATAGGGTATACTGGCTCTCCGAGAGTGAGAACCAACTCAGCTAGCAGGCTCGTTTCCATGATTTATACACATTTTAAACACACACAAAAAAAAAAAACAACCAACAACAATATATATGTTAACAGCGAAAATATGTTTTATGACGTACACATTTAATGTTGTTTTATAATATTTTTTTAAAAGAAATCAAGATATTGTTAACTATATAGTTGAACTATGTATTTAAAAATACCATTCTCGCATTCATTCTCATAAAAGAACTTTTGAATTTGAGGGAATCGTTTTATGGAGCCATTAATTTTCTTCTTCAATGGTAAATCCCTGCTGGTCATTTGTGAAATTTCAATTCAAACTAATTTATGACGCATGACAGCTAGTCACTAATATTGTGTCACTAATCGCCTGCCGCCCTATTTCAGTGTGTCTGTGATAGCCACGCGTTGCCATGAGTTACGGACTGTTCTGGCTCTTTTGTTGTTGTTCTTGCTTCTTTTGATAACTCCATATTATTGTTTGTTTAATATCAAGCCCTTTTATGCAGCAGTCTCACGGTTGTAATAGAAAGAAAACAAAATGTTCTTTTAATAGCTTTTCAAATTTAATTGAAACGTTTGTTTTCAGGGGTGGAGAGCTTCGGAAAGGAGGGTGGGGGTGGACTTGGTTGGACTTAGTTTCTATCCACACGATCTCCATGTGTTGCTTTCTGACAAATGCTTCAATTAACATTTTTAAAGCCTTACCCCGCCCCAAATCTGCACCTCCCACCCCCCCCCCCCCTCCCACCCCCCCCCCCCCCCCCCCCCCCCCCCCCCCCCCCCTCCCCTCCCCATCCTGCACCTCCCACCCCTCCCCCAATCTGCACCCCCAACTCCACCCCTCCCCCAAATCTGCATCACTCCCCCCTCCCCCAATCTGCACTCCCCCCCCCCCCCCAAATCTGCATCACCCACCCCTCCCCCACTATGCACCCCCCAACTCCACACCTCCCCCCAAATCTGCATCACCCACCCTCCCCAAATCTGCACCACCCACCCCTCCCCAAATATGCACCACCTAGCCCTCCAATATAGTTTGGTAGCCCGCGGCCAAACCTAAACTCATATTTATGAAATGTGCCTCAATGTCCCCCATAACGTTTCTGATGATTTGTATCACTGTGGCTAGATTTAGAGTTTCTAAATACACATGGAATGTTTCAAATTCAAACTAAATCTGACCCAATTTGATGTTTGACAACCGCAAACCAATACAGACTTGCTCTGCCTATGTCGAAGATCCTGCATGCTTTGTTCTTCATTATTCAATAAAATTGTGTACTCTAATGTAAATCATGCAACGGTTGCCGTACACATTGATGTACATCTCCCAGCAGTTGAACACATTGATGAAAACCTATGATTACACCGTAGAACCTGAAACGTTTCCTAGACTTACCTTGACCACCACCATAGACGTTTACTGGGTCAATCCTCGTGGCCGTCAACCCGTACAAGGAGATCAAGTGCTACGACCAGAACGATGTGGGTGCCTACAGTGGACAGAAGATCAGTCAGGTGGAGCCGCACGTCTTCGCCATCGCAGAGGCAGCATACCAGAGTCTGTTCAGTTCCAGCATCAACCAAAGCTGTATCATCAGTGGTGAGAGCGGCGCGGGAAAGGTAGGAATGTACAACTTGTGCACATTTTAATGGGGGTTTGGTTGGGGTCATTGTTGGGGTGGGGGAGGCCTGGTAAAAGTAATGCTCTCGTTTGTCGTAGTAACGTCATGTCGTGATATACATAATAGTTTACGCAGCTTTTGCTTGGTACTGCCCTGCAGAAAACACCAACTAAATAGTACAGCGAGATGAGGTCAGATCCGGAACTTATTTCCGATATTTTATTCGTGACGGATGTATTATTATTCGTCCTTTGCATGCAAATATGACCAAGGCTATGTTCGACTTGAGTAGTAGCCTTGAGTTGAGCTGTAGTTTGTTTTCAGCGAGGGAGTGTCGAGGGAGTGTCGCGTGATTGGCCATCCTCACTCTCTCGTCCTTTCCTATTTTGATCCAATGGCAAGACTTGGTCTGGACGACTGGGAGATTGGCTGGGGACTAGGATGCAGTGATTGACCAGTAGTGTTTCCAATATGTCTCGCTGTTCTCTATGCGTTCCACGTCGTAGGAGTTGCCGGCATTGCCATTATGTCAATACCATACCACCTACGGAACTCTTTCAGATTTGAAGTCAGGAGTTCGCCATCTCTTAGTTGGGTTGCAGTCCAATGTTAACGGGATAGGATGCAGGTGTTTGTTTAATGCGCAATAGTGGCTGATATATCTAGACAAGCGGTTCTCAACCTTCCTAAGGCCACGACCCTTTAATACAGTTCCTCATGTTGTGGTTACCCCAACCATATAATTATTTTCGTTGCTAATTCCTAAATATGTTGTTTTCCGGTGGTCTTAGGCGACCCCTGTGTAAGGGTCTTTAGACCTCCATTGGGGTCGTGACCCACAGGTTGAGAACCGCTGATCTAGACAAATGAATGTGTTATTACTTATTATAACCCCTGCATGGCAAAGGCATGTTGGGAATTAATTGTGGGATTCTCATTCCACATTCTTTAGGGTATAGCCAACTGGTGGTTCATGTCGGCAATCATTGTGCTAATTGTCAATACATGTAGCCCTCATGTACTAAACACTTGTCACTTTCTGTTTTGTTCAGACTGAGACCACCAAGTTCATCCTGCAGTATCTCTGTTCCGTGACCAACCACACGTCTTTCTGGACAGAGCAGCAAATATTGGAGGCCAACACAGTTTTGGAAGCTTTTGGTGAGGCAAAGAACTTTTCGATCCGTCTTTTAGCTGTAGTTGTTAATGTTACAGTCGTGCGTGGCTTCGGGGCGAGCAGGTCGTTACCCACAGGTTGACCACCACTGCCCTAATCCATAGACATAACACACGCGTGGAGAGGACCTTCCCGTTATGCTTTGGGGTTGCTGGATATTATTGAATTTTATGACAGAGCCTAGAAATGATCCGCATAAGCACACGCAGACACACACATACGTACACACAGACACACATACGTACACACAGACACACACACATACGTACACACAGACACACACACATACGTACACACAGACTTTGGCTACTCAGAATCATCAGCCAGCCAGCTTGTAAAATGAAATACCGGTATTCATTGTAAATAGAAAGTACCATGGTCATATAAAAAGAAATGCATCTTGCAACGACAATTAATTATTAAGTAGCAGGTACATTGTTTTCAGAGCTTTGCTGTTTCATGTGTCTTACATTCAGTTACACACCAATCGCCAGTCAGTTTCATATTGTTATTTAATTCAGGTAAAAATGTAAAAATAAATGTGTTTTAATTAAAAAAGGGTTTAATGCTCTATATTTCTCACCATTGTATTGAACACATAGAAAATTAGCATATAATTCTTTTTTAACACCCTTACCCGGTTACGTATTTGTGCCTTGTGCCGGGAATGCTAATACTCGGCATTTCCGGGTATCCGGGTCCTTACCCTTACCCGTCTCAGCCCTTATATTGAAGTATGACATTGTTGGTATAAATAAAAAATTAATGCAAAGTGGTGATCAACGTCAGTTGGTGGTGAAAGAATGATGGACATGGGGAGCTGATAAACTGTTGCTACATGAGTGGGATAAGAGATCAAGTGTATATTTTGGATGGTGGGTTTATGTTGAAATCGCACGGCAAGGTTGTGTTGAAATTGGATGGCGTGGTTGCATTAAAATCGCACGGCAAGGTTGTGTTGAAATTGTATGGCGTGGTTGCATTAAAATCGCATGGCAAGGTTGTATTGAAATCGTATGGCGCGATTGTATTACTTGTATTGAAATGGCATGTATTAAAATTGAGATTGTATTGAAATCGTATGGCGCGGTTGTATTGAAATCGTATGGTGATGATGTGTTGATTTTGTTGGTTTTTATGAAATGATTTATAGGAAAAAAAATCATTATTTGGGGTGAAGGTGTGGCGTAGAGTGGAGGCGACGTTTGTAAACTAATGGCACTTACCTTTTTTTTTTTTTTTTTTTAACAAGTTTCCTAGTGACATTATTTTTGGACCCTCCTATACTCTATGGTAATCTAATTGTTTCGGTATTTTCCCGTCTGCAAATGTACGAGCTTTTCCTTCTACAAATTGACGTTTGTAAACTAATGGCACTTACCTTTTTTTTTTTTTTTTTTTAACAAGTTTCCTAGTGACATTATTTTTGGACCCTCCTATACTCTATGGTAATCTAATTGATTCGGTATTTTCCCGTCTGCAAATGTACGAGCTTTTCCTTCTACAAATGTACGAACTTCCGGCGGCGAGACTGACTTGTCCAAAGAGCTTCTACTCTCGTATGGGTGCCAGGAGATGTTGCGTGATCCAGTAGGTTCTCTACCACGAAGCTGAAACATGGGACATTTTACCAGACATTGCGGGCAGCTAATTGTATCTTCTGTGTACTGATGGATGGGACAGATCTCTCGTAATGTATGTTGTAAGCAAGATATGCACGAAAAATGTACTGTTCTTTGGAAAGACTGGAGACAAACCCAATGTCACGTATAAAATAGGCTGAGATGAACTTCTGGACTAAGCCTTGGAAGAGGGCGTGGCTTTGATGGACATGGACATAAATATCATCATCTGTATGCCTAATTTAGTGATCATTATTATACATTAACACATATCATACAACTATTGGTTTGTTTATGAATGAAATGGTGATCTTTGTGCCACGACTATGAGGTTAGATCAATATCCAGATCACCAAAAAAATGGTGATCTTTGTGCTACGAGAGTAAGGTTAGATCATTCTTCAGATCATCAAAGAAAGGTCTATGATCTTTGTGCCACGACTATGAGGTTAGATCAATATCCAGATCACCAAAAAATGGTGATCTTTGTGCCACGAGAGTAAGGCTAGATCATTCTTCAGATCATCAAAGAAAGGTCTATGATCTTTGTGCCACGACTATGAGGTTAGATCAATATCCAGATCACCAAAAAAATGGTGATCTTTGTGCCACGAGAGTAAGGTTAGATCATTCTTCAGATCATCAAAGAAAGGTCTATGATCTTTGTGCCACGACTATGAGGTTAGATCAATATCCAGATCACCAAAGAAATGTTGATCTTTGTGATCTTTGTGCCACCAGCGTGAGTTAGATCACTCTTGAGATTACCAAAGAAAGGTATGTGGTCTTTGTGCCACCAGCGTGAGGTTAGATCCCTCTTGAGACCACCAAAGAAAGGTATGTGGTCTTTGTGCCACCAGCGTGAGGTTAGATCACTCTTGAGACCACCAAAGAAAGGTATGTGGTCTTTGTGCCACCAGCGTGAGGTTAGATCCCTCTTGAGACCACCAAAGAAAGGTATGTGGTCTTTGTGCCACCTGCGTGAGGTTAGATCCCTCTTGAGACCACCAAAGAAAGGTATGATCACCAAAGAAAGGTATGTGGTCTTTGTGCCACCAGCGTGAGGTTAGATCACTCTTGAGATCACCAAAGAAAGGTATGTGGTCTTTGTGCCACCAGCGTGAGGTTAGATCACTCTTGAGATCACCAAAGAAAGGTATGTGGTCTTTGTGCCACCAGCGTGAGGTTAGTGCAGTCTTCAAGAAAAATAAACACAAAACCGGTTTAACAGAGTCTAATAGAATTATTTTTTTTCATTTGAAAACTCTTACAGTTCTTATATGTAAAGCTACTTTCATAAAGTAGCCGAGTAATTATACGTTTTGTGCCGTGTAAACATCTGTAGGTAGCTGTAATTATATAACGTATGGGTCGGGTACTTGTAATTCAGCCAAAACCCACTGGTCAGCTGTACGTGACCCGAATCTTTCTCTCCAACAGCCGTTTCTTATTGCCAAAAGGCAAACTGGCAAGTTGCCGTTATTGATCGGCTCTCTAATTCCTGAGCAAGAGTGCGCCCCGACCCCACCCCTTTGGCAGCCTAGGCTTATCTAAAAGAGGGGCTCACGTTGCAGTATCCACGATCAACTGTTAAAGGACGACCACCGATAGTGTTGCTGTGTACGATGTTTCATAACAACCTAGTCAATGTTTCAAACCATCTTGGCCAATGTTCTAAACCATCGTGGACAATGTTTCATACCATCCTGGAAAATGTTTCATACCATCCTGGAAAATTTTTCATACATCCTGGCCGATGTTTCATACCATCTTGGCCAATGTTTCATACCATCGTGGCCTATGTATCATACCATCTTGGCCTATGTTTCATACCATCTTGGCCTATGTTTCATACCATCTTGGTCAGAGTTTCATACCATCTTGGCCAATGTTTCATACCATCTTGGCCAATGATTCATACAATCTTGGCCAATATTTCATACCATCTTGGCCGATTTTCATACCATGTTGGCCGATGTTTCATACCATCTTGGCCAATGTTTCATACCATCTTGGACAATATTTCATACCATCTTGGGCAATGTTTCATACCATCTTGGCCAATGTTTCATACCTTCTTGGCCGATGAATGTCAAAGCAGTCAGGTCGTTGCCCTGGTATAAGCATTAAAACCTTGCTTCCTACCGGAAGTGCCTAATTAAGCCGTATTTTTGCCAGACGGGAATTGTTTTATAGATGTTGCAGTAAACACTTGAGTCCACTAGTAGCCTCATATTTCTGCCCCACGTGTGCTGGACTATATTATGCTAGACCCATTCTTAGCACAGTACTGACTCCTTTTGATTACATTAGACCTATCCATAGTACAGTACTGCCGACATTCCACTGTAGTTTGTTTTACCTATCCCTGAACTGCCTACGTGCTAGTATTTTAGATCTATCCCTAGCACTGTACTGCCTGGTTTCTATTGTATTATGTTAAACCTATCCCTAGAACAGTATCGCTTGCGTGCTATTGTTAGACCTATTCCTAGGAACTGTCGTGTTGCTATTGTTGCCCAGTACTACACTCCCTGGTTGCTATCTACATGTATGTTCAAAGTAATATTTACAATAACTGTAAAATCACGTCTATAATTCTTTCTTCAGTCTTAGCCCTTGTGTTTTATCTCCTCTAAAAAAAATAAAATATATGCAGCTTACAAAATCGTCCATTAACTGATGAGTTCTTGATATACATACCTTGAGCTTATATCTTTTCACCATTT
The DNA here is from genome assembly GCA_964033795.1 of Lymnaea stagnalis. Taxonomy (NCBI): domain Eukaryota; kingdom Metazoa; phylum Mollusca; class Gastropoda; family Lymnaeidae; genus Lymnaea; species Lymnaea stagnalis. The sequence goes on along the minus strand of CAXITT010000735.1, from coordinate 189,239 downwards.
TGTTTCCCTATACGTTTCTTCCGCTGTTTAATTCAGCAGTTTCTCAGGATGCATAGTCTGCAGTGGCGTATCTGGGCTTAGTGAAGAACAAAATCCAACCCCCCCCCCCCCCCAAAAAAAAAAAGGTTGTCCGAAAATGGCCGCTTCTCCTTGTATGGAAAACAAATTTCCGCTTGCGATGGAGTAAAATAAAATACTGCGTTTGAACAATAAATAGTGTTCCAAGAAAGTAAATGGTATATTGTAAATATAGAATTCTAACAACTTGCTAGTGTTTGTCATGTTGTTCTTCTAAATGAAGTATGGAACATACAGAACTATTTGAGCTAATATGTCAGAGATCAATGGCTCAGTGTTGGTTGGCGTGGGGTCTTTCCGATAGTCTCAACTAGAGATTGTCGCTAACATCAGCGGTTCTAAACTTGTCCACACCTGAAATATCATTAAAAATACACCAAGACTCCACTCTGTACAAATGAAACAAATCAAGATTTGAAGCATACATTCTAAAAATATATTTTAAGAAATTTTATAATCATTAAAATTCATTCAAGTATGAACATATTATTTAAAACAATTTGACTGACAGTCAATGCTTTCGTGTAGTTAACATCAACCGTAATAAGTTACAGAATTTCTTTTATTATTGAAATCAAATTAAAATGGTAAAAATGGTCCTTTGCTATTTCCAGGTAATGCCAAGACTGTTAGAAATGACAACTCCAGTAGATTCGGGAAGTTCATGCAAGTCTGCTTCTCTGGGACACAGATCAAAGGCTGCATCGTCCAGGATTACCTGCTGGAGCAGTCCAGGATTACCTTCCAGAGCAGCCAGGAGAGGAACTATCATGTGTTCTACCAGCTCCTGTCGGCGGCACAGGCGTGCCCCCAGTTGGCAGAGACGTACATGCTGGGCCCGGCCCAGTCCTACTGCTACCTCAACCAGAGCGGCTGCTACTCCCTGGACGGAGTCAATGACACGGCCATGTTCGACAACCTCCGGCTGGCCATGAACGTCCTGGCCATAAATGAAGACATGTCTCACGGTCTGTTCTCTGTCCTGTCGGCAGTCCTACTGCTCGGGAATCTACAGTTTCAAGGACCGGATGGGGACAAAGAAAAAAGTGAATTCTCGCCACAGGATAAAGTGATAGTAGAGAAAGTATGTGGCCTGTTAGGATTTGATGTGCAGAGTTTTCAGGATATTTCTTTGTTCAGGCAGATTCAAGTTCGGGGTACCATCACCAGCATTCCATTTAAACTTCAGGAGGTGAGTACTAGGATGAGAGTCAATGCACTTGGGGTTTATAAACTGAGTTGTACATGCTAATTCGCGTTGTGAAGTCTAGTTGGTGTTGTAGAGTCTAGTTGGTGTTGTAGAGTCTAAACCAGGGGATTTAACAACGCTGAAATTTGAACTGATATTCATGTTTCCATGTTCTGACGGGAATTAAAGTCGAAAGGTTAAAATAAAAAATAAAGTCTAATGTTTTTTTTTACTTCACATTTTGTATTCCTTGACACCGAATCACCTTATAGTTGATATTTTATAGAAAGTTGCTGAGCTTGAGATTCCATAAAGGTCTGAATTCCTAGAGAAGATTATTCCTAATCACTATCAGATCCACGTTAACAGTTACAGTTCTTTCATTGGGCGCTCTTCTTTTATACACGTTTACCCATCTATGAAATCAACCACTACTGAAATATTACATTCACTACAAACTTATGTCTCTTTATACCAACGTAGAGCAGCGTTTTCTCAAATTGGAGTTCAATACTCATAGCCGGGAGGGCAATTTAAAGTACGTCACGTGGGGGGAGGGGGAGAAGTGTGGCAGTTTGTGACGGGGGCAGGGGTGGGGTGCACAATAATCTTCTGTGACGCAATAATCTTCTGTGACCTCACACATTTTATATTTTTGTCATACATATAAATTCTGAAATGGACAGCAAGATGCTGAACTTTCTGTTTTGTTGGATGTATTCTGACAGTATATTTTATTGGTAGGAATTTCATGTAATAATTCAGTATTAAGTTTTAGATTATATTTTAATTAGTTTTTAATTTTTTTTACAATTTTCAGTTCGAAAGTTTGACGTAATTTAGAGGGGTGGGGGGGTTACTGAAATTTGTGAAAGATTGTGTCAAGGAAAGGAGGGGATAAATTAGTCCAAAATAGCGTGAAGTACTTTATGGTCGCCCTCATAAACTTGTTTGAAACCCGGAAAACAATCGTAGGTAGGACGGGTTAATTTCCTTTTTCAAAAAGGAAATTTGAAACGAATTTCAGAAAGAAACACCCCCCCCCCACCCCCC
>CAXITT010000735.1:173921-186896 GCA_964033795.1 Lymnaea stagnalis | reverse complement strand
CCCCCCCCCCAAAAAAAAAAACACAAAAAAACCAACAACAAACAAAAAAACTAAAAAACGCCTTTACTTTAAAAAAAAGGGGGGGGGGTCAAATCTGAAGATAAGTAGGTAAGGTAAGAGTAAAAGGATGTTTTGGAACCACTGACTTAAAGGATTTGAACCCTAATGTACCGTCCATTATTGCATGATTAGCTCCCTCATCCCCCCAACTGTCCACCCCACCCCAAATGTCCACATTGCTCCATAGCAGATCACCCCAAACGGCGCTGAGATTTAGGCCACTTTTATTTCACAATTATCGTATGCCAACCCACCCCTCTGCCATTTGGGAGCTATGTTTGAACAGCAGACAAGTCCGCCAGTAGAATCCTTTCCATCATAAATCTGGTACGCAACAGGACGGACGGCTCGCTCCGTTTGGAAACAGAATCAATACAGTGCATTGTGGCCCGGTGCCCTAACTTAGAATGTCCTCGATACGTCTTGGATGTCTCTGGAAGACCGCAGGGAATTCGACACGGACCGGCTAATATTTGATCAGCACATCTTGCATTTAAGTTGATACATACAAGAAAAAGCAAATGCTAAGTGTGTCTGAACTCTCGCCGAGACTTGCGGGGGAAATACAAATTTGTGCAAATGGACGGGCAATACACAGTCTGTGGCGTTTGTTGGAGTTGAAGTTGTATTTGAAGTTGTATTGGTGTATAATTGTCTGTTGTATTCGGACATAACCGTTTCAGTTGCTCTTCTTGAGAAATTATATTTTCTCTTGTGGCACCAGTTGGTCTGGGAGCTAAATCTTGGCTTAAGGAATTATCCCTCGGCCATTAAAACAAAAATAACCAACATAGCCAACCTGCTATCTAATGACCCGAATATGGATTGCTCCCGTTAATTTGAAGTCATTGAATTTACGGGGACATAACTGTGCAACAGGAACAACCTGTAGCACCGGAGACATCGTAAAGATTGTCGGCTTCCAAACTTAGCTGTATCATCTCTTACGGGGAAATGGGTGGTCTTACGGGTTGGGGGGGGGGGGTGCGTTTTCGGTCTGAATGATTCGAGGGCTTGTGGAACTAATGTCCAAGTTAATCATTTTATTAATGAATCAATAAAAGTAAATATTGAATGTCGTATTTTTATTTGCAGGTTTGTTACGATTTATTCTTTTACGTTGTTATCTACTGTAGAGGAAAAATTAAATTACTATTCGGAAGAATGCTTAAGACAGCTAGGAGATGGGGGAGCACTGTATTGCACCAAGGGGGAAGTGAGCAGAATGGGTGTTGTGAGAAACCCGCGTAGATTATTGTCAATTTTCTGTTTAGTGTTCATGGGTAGCAACTCTCAAGTGTCATCAAGTTTAACAAGTTTTTAACGATGCTTGTCTTATCAAACCTCTTGCTAACACCAAACAACACTTGCATTTTCAGGCCATAGAAAATCGTCATGCCATGGCCAAGGCCCTGTACTCCCGCACATTCGCCTGGCTTGTGGACGCCATCAACAAGTGTACGAACCCCGGAGCTCACGAGAAATATTTCATTGGAATTTTGGATATTTTTGGATTTGAAAATTTTGAGGTAAGTGACTTAATACTTTGTCATGAGCTGTTGTAGAAGAAATGGGTTTGAAGTTCTTACTCTTCGTTTTTTGAATTGTCAAATCGTGAAAGGATTGGATGGTTCAGTAAATACTTTCTTTCATTTAAGTGTGGAGGGCATTTGTTGTTGGGAGTAAAGTGTTGAGATTTGTTGGTGGAATTAAGAGTGAAAACTGTGTAAACCTTGGTGTGATATTAAAACTGTGTGTGTGGGGTTGTTGGTGGGAATAAAGAGTGGGTTTTTATTTGCAGAAATAAAGTGTGGGGGTTTTGTTCGTGGGAATAAAGTGTGGAGGTTTGTTTTGTGTGAAGTGGGGCCGTATTTCGGTGAGGCGGCTCATGTAACCTGTTCTTTAGTGGATAAAAACTACGACACGTTTTTTAAAATAACATTTTCTCCCGAAGAGGTTGGATTGAATACTGAACTTTATTTAAACTAGATTAGTGTCCAAACACAAGCATACTTTTCCCCAAGCGGTAAGGACGTAGAAAACATCCACACTCATGCACAACGAGGGCCGTGGTCTTCACGTTCCAGTCTGTTAGGAAATAGAAATCAGCATGTAAGCTGTTGTGAATTAAAATTATTGCCCACCTCATTAAGGCGGTCCAGGAGATGCATCAAACACAGACATTCGTTACTTAAGTCAACATTCTTGGGTCTGGAATGTATCAGTCTTGGTGTGTTATCTTAATGGGCTGATCTATCTATAGCCGTGGAACAGCCATCAAACCGTGTCTCGGGCTTAGACTTAGAGAGGGAATGACGTAATCATTATATTATTAAACACAATATTACCACCGTGACCGGCTAGAGTGCCATTACCGTCATGACCGTCGGGAGATATCGAGAAATGACTCGGATTCCACCAGGCCCGCTGAGTCAGAGAATCGGCTTCTGCTATTCAAACAATTCGAAACTGATTCCTTGCGCTGGTCGTGGAACCAGAATCCGAAAGCTGAAAATGTCCAGTTGTTTCAAATTCATACCTCTGATTTGGAGTTTTAAGTTAGCCGTAACTACTGAAGAAAAGTATGTATAGCGTCTACAAGCTCTAGCCAGAAAGATATGCCACCTGACCTCCAATGACCACATTGACAGTGCAAGCCAGCGAAATGTGACATCTATCCGACAATAGCCGACACTGTCCGACAATAGCCGAATCTGTCCGACAATAGCCGAATGATAGAACAACCAACATATTTTGAGAGGATTTCTCTCCCAACACAACAAAACAAACGCTACCATACAACAAGAGGACCACTTCCATACAGCAGAGTGACCACCACCATTGAACCAGGTGACCACCACCATTTAACTAAGTGACCAATACCATACAACCAAATGACCAATACCATGCAACGAGTGAAGAGTTTGGAGTGCGGTATTCTGACAGCCAGTCAGCCCACAACGGCATGACCGTTCATCTGTGACATTTTCTATCTCATACATTATTTAAAGCTGGCAAATGATTTTACATTTCATACCAGGAAGAAGTGGGTCCGTCGCCCGGTCCAATGGAAGTAAGCCGTGTAATTAAATTTAAAGAGGAAACGGCTAATCATTCATTTTGTTAAAAAAACGTACCAATGAAAAGCTATCGTAGGCATGTTTAATAATGTATTTAAAATCACATATTACTATATAGTTTTTAGAACCACAAGTATTTAGTACGATCTCTGATTAGCCACAACAATAATAGAATTTTAACTCATAATTGCAACAGATATAAAATAGTTCTGTCATAGTTGCAGCACAAGTATACATTTTAAAACCCAACACTATTGACTTGAACCAGGACTTTCATAGACTCTAGCTCAGGGCTTCATCTCACATCATGTAGTTAAACCAGGACTTTCATAATCTCTAACTCAGGGCTTCATCTCACATCAGTTAAACTGAGACTTTCTAGACTCTAACTCAGGGCTTTGCTCCCTTCAGTTAAACTAAGACTTTCTATACTCTAACTCAGGGCTTTGCTCACTTCAGTTAAACTAAGACTTTCTAGACCCTAACTCAGGGCTTTGCACACATCAGTTAAACTGAGACTTTCTAGACTCTAACTCAGGGCTTTGCTCACATCGGTTAAACTAAGACTTTCTATACTCTAACTCAGGGCTTTGCTCACATCAGTTAAACTAAGACTTTCTATACTCTAACTCAGGGCTTTGCTCACATCAGTTAAACTGAGACTTTCTAGACTCTAACTCAGGGCTTTGCTCACTTCAGTTAAACTAAGACTTTCTAGACTCTAACTCAGGGCTTTGCTCACTTCAGTTAAACTAAGACTTTCTAGACTCTAACTCAGGGCTTTGCTCACTTCAGTTAAACTAAGACTTTCTAGACTCTAACTCGGGGCTTTGCACACATCAGTTAAACTAAGACTTTCTAGACTCTAACTCAGGGCTTTGCTCACTTCAGTTAAACTAAGACTTTCTAGACCCTAACTCAGGGCTTTGCACACATCAGTTAAACTAAGACTTTCTAGACTCTAACTCAGGGCTTTGCTCACATCAGTTTGCTCACTTCAGTTAAACTAAGACTTTCTAGACTCTAACTCAGGGCTTTGCTCACTTCAGTTAAACTAAGACTTTCTAGACTCTAACTCGGGGCTTTGCACACATCAGTTAAACTAAGACTTTCTAGACTCTAACTCAGGGCTTTGCTCACTTCAGTTAAACTAAGACTTTCTAGACCCTAACTCAGGGCTTTGCACACATCAGTTAAACTAAGACTTTCTAGACTCTAACTCAGGGCTTTGCTCACATCAGTTAAACTAAGACTTTCTAGACTCTAACTTAGGGTTTTCTCTCACATCAGTTAAACGAAAATTTTTTATAGACTCTAACTATGGGCCTCATCTTACATCAGGGCTCTAACATTAGCCCGGCGTCTATGTACTTCAAGAATACACAGCTCCATACACAGCTCTGTGCAGCACCATTCTGTGTTGTTTTCTCTGTTTAAATTTGTAATGTTCTATCGTATGTGGGATGCCAAATGAAACGTCGGTTAGTATAGTCCGCTGAATCCATTGTCAACAATATGAAATAATTCGGTGGGCGATTGGTGAGTCAATATACTGAACCGTGTACCTCTCCATGGGGCCACCACGACACACCAAAACTCACAGTAGATTACTCGGTCCAGGGAATCTAACCTCGTTATCCAAGTGTCAATCTGCAGATAACTTCATCTGTTAAGCTCGAGTAGAGAAAGGGTAGAGCGTTCGTTTCAAGATGAGATCTGTGAGTGAGTTGTTGGTGTTTTAACAGGACATCTAGATGGCCGACAATCATTCTACGTATCATTGAAAACATTTCTTAATAAACTCTGAGCGAATTTTCTTCCTGAATGACTTAGTCTCTATATTGACCCTGAATAAACTACCATGACCTTTGAACTTGTCCAAGGGCTAGCAGGTAAGCCATAAGAAAAAAAAAATCACAAGGAGACAAGATAGATCACGGAAAATGGAAACTATCACGAAGTGAAAAGTCCGAACCCCCTCCCCCCCCCCCTACACATGGATGTGATGGTGTACAGTGTACACTTCAAAGATTTTAAATATATGCCAACACCCTACTGCCACGAAGTTCGGAAGTGCGACCCAGAGCCGAGACATTTTCTCAGAAAGATTTCTTCATTCAACGTGTTGGAGTCAGTTTTGGAATCAGTGTTGGAGTCCGTGTAGGAATCAATGTTGGAGTCAGTGTTGGAATCAGTGTTGGAGTCAGTGTTGGAATCAGTGTTGGAGTCCGTGTAGGAATCAATGTTGGAGTCAGTGTTGGAATCGAGTGACTGGAATAGGAATAAAAAATTATATTTGCCGTTACCGCTGAGGCAGCAAGGCTTAAATTACATTGCGTTTTTGCTATGTATCACTTAGAGTTTTGATTGATTCACCAGGGGCCACAGCAGCCGCACGTCCTTCGCCGAGATAAAGCAATCGGCGGTCTCTGTTAATGATGTAATGATGGCCGTTTGGGGTGAGATTAATTTGATAATAACCGTTGCCGCTGATGGCTGTGTTAGGATATACAGCGATTCGTGGCCTAGGCGGGAGAGAAGAGGTGTCTCACATTCCTATGGAGATCTTTATCGTCCACCAGGTATTCGTATGTGCTCTTCCTGTGTCGTTGCCCATCAGTTACAACGTTTGAGTCTGGATACGTTCTGTCGGGTGAAACTGACAAGCCTCAGTCAACTTTCATGAAGACTTTTAGATACGTTGCTTCATTTCTTGAAGTCATATATGTACTATCTAGAGCTGTCTCGACAATCCACATTGTAAGATACAGAAACATTGTCATCTGGAGGCATCTGTAGCAACCTGGTGGTATATGTGTAATACTTATGTTTTAAAATCTTCTCGTTTATGGTGGTACTTAATTGGCTAGTTTGATAAAGAAAGGGGAGGGGTAACCCTTAAGCCAAATATAATAGACGGGCACTATACATTAAGTGCATCTAAGCCCATCAGTTGTGGAGGTGTTCCAAATAAATGTATTTTTATTTTTATCTCATAATAGCAGTTAAGCTCCTTCGGCAGAAATTTTTTGATGAATTCACAATGCACAGATGCATTATGGCGCATTCCTGAATTTAGTTTCTCAGCTTTCTATATCTTAATCGGAGAGCCAGAATGGGGATGGTAGTGGAAATCTAGCAGCAGACGTCCTTTAAATATTCGACAGTCGTGATTAAAACCTTAGTTGCTGTTGTTTAAGTGTTTTATAGTACCCCCCCCCCCTCCAATAATAATTAAATACATTAAAAAAAAAACAAAAAACTACGACACAATAATTTTATAGTAAAGTTTTCGATATTTAATTTAGCGAGCCGGTATTTCCTGTGTTGTGACGCGGTACCAGGTCGCCCCAGTGAAACGCTGTGGTAAAGGAACATTTTGGGGTACTATTAGAAAAAAAAGCTCCCACAAAGTGGCAGGAAGTTACCGTGTTATGTAGCGTGTAGGACATTCGGGGGAGGAGAGAACTTGTCAATATTGACATAAAGATGGAGATCATTGCGCCTGGGCTCTTGTTCTATAATGATGGTAATCGCAGGGCATGGCTAATGTTAGCTATCATATTTACAACTTTGATTGCCTGGGGTTTGGGAACTTGTCTATCTGGCGTCCAGACAATCCAACGTATGTGAGATCCTCATTGTGTTTCAGGCATAGACAACTTAATATGAGAGTTGTGTGTTTCAGACATAGACATCGGATTGGAGATGGCCCCGTTTAATACATAAACAACAGAACAGCGATGCCCCCTTGTATTCTAGACATGCAAAACATTTAAGAGTTGCCCCCATTCTGTTTCTTTCAGACATAGCCAATAGATCACAGATGCCCCAATATATCACAGATGCCCCTTTCTATTTCAGACATATATAATAGATCATATATACCCCCTTGTTTTCTAGATCAGATATACCCCCCTGTTTCCTAGATCAGATATACCCCTTTATTTCTTGGATCAGAAATACCCCCTTGTTTTCTAGATCAAAAATATACCCCCTTATTTCTTAGATCTGATATACCCCTTATTTCCTAGATCAGATATGCCCCCTTTTTTTCCTAGATCAGATATACCCTCTTGTATCCTATGCCTCACTTCTTCATGCGTGAGTTTCACCCTGTGATTTCAAAGAAGAGAATGATAATGTGACATTATTGTGGAGTAGCTGATCCCTTGAATTGATTTTTACCGAGATATAGTATGAACCTAGATATACAATGCATTGGGAAGATGAGGGTTAGGTAGATATCAAAAGAAGGGCTGGTTTGGGTGAGAAAGGGTTGTTGGGTGTCTTGAGTATGGACAAAACGCAAGGTTTAAAGCATGGTAACATGGAAATTGAACTAGGAAAATTAACCGTGTTGAACAAGGTATTTTTATGTATATATTTATTTGCTCTATTTAAAAATCCATAATCTGTGTCTTGTTGATAGAATTAACATTTGAAAATTTGTTTGTTCCATTAATATTTCGTTTCTTCCCCAGACCAATAGCTTTGAGCAGCTGTGCATTAACTTCACGAATGAGAAGCTCCACCGATTCTTTAACCACTACGTGTTCGCCCTGGAGCAAGAGACAGTAAGTTCACATGTCATCAAACTAACGGCAGCTTCATTACCTCACACCAACTTTTGTTTCACAGCTCCAGATGTATTTCTTGGCGTCAAGTCTGTGCGGTTACCGGAAATTTGATTTCCGTGGTTGAATCTTTTTTTTTTAGTTCACACGTTAAAATATATTCGTCAAATTTCTTTTTGAACGCACTTTACTATATAGTAAAACAAAATAATGCGCTCAAAAAGAAATTTGTAGCAAAATTTTAAAGTTTAAAAAAAAAAAAATTCGACCAAATTTCTTTCGATCAAATTACCGTCGACGAAATTTCTTTCGATCAAATTTCCGGATGCGAGTCTGTGCGTGTGAATTTTTGCAATGAACCAAAATATTTAGGGCGTCAACATTGGGATGGAGGAAAGTCATAAACTAGTACTCAGACCGGGTCAAAAACTGTTCATTTTTCTCAAGTGTCTGACTTCTTGGTTTAAGTCTAGAACCACCCGGTATTTCTTCATCATATATTTGAGTTACGTTCCTTTTTTTTTTTTTTTTTTTTTTTTTTTTTTTTTTGAGTAAACATACATCAGTCTGAGTTAAATACGTATGTTGTAGTAGCATGCATCAGTCGGGGTTTAATTGTTACACGAAGGCCTGGCGATGGTATGAATGCGTGGTTTTCATAGCTGCATACTTGGTGTCAGATTCACTAGCACACCGACCCAACACCTCCCTCAAGCTTGCTTGTGAGCACATCTGTACAGCATCTTAGCCAGTTACCGGGCACATATTGCACATAAACATATCCCAACAAATCATGATACGTGTGCACGCAATCTCCTGACTGCTGGGATGTTACGATAACGTTATAAGGGTTTGTGGCCACGGTCTGCTGGTTACAAGGATGTGACAACTGCTGGTGCCTTGTTTGGTACACTTTTGACAATTGGACATGTTGGTGCCCTGTTAGGAAAACGTTGGACGTCGTGTGTGGACATGATGGTGCCCTGTTTGGTACACTTTTCACGAAAATTGGACATGTTGGTGCCCTGTTAGGCAAACGTTGGACGTCGTGTGTGGACATGATGGTGCTCTATTAGGCAAACGTTGGACGTCGTGTGTGGACATGATGGTGCCCTGTTTGGTACACTTTTCACAACAATTGAATATGTTGGTGCTCTATTAGGCAAACGTTGAACGTCGTGTGTGGACATGATGTGCCCTGTTAGGCAAACGTTGGACGTCGTGTGGACATGATGGTGCCCTGTTTGGTACACTTTTCACGAAAATTGGACATGTTGGTGCCCTGTTAGGCAAACGTTGGACGTCGTGTGTGGGCATGATGGTGCTCTATTAGGCAAACGTTGGACGTCGCGTGTGGACATGATGGTGCCCTGTTAGGCACACTATTGATATCTTTCGTGGATAAAATAGTGCCATTTAATTGATTGGTTTTGACATTGCAGCCGCTTACATGATCAAAAGGAGAAGAAAGAATAAGGAGTTAGTCTCATGCATTAATTCTTGAATATTGACCAATAATACGGCCCTGACATTTCAAGCTGTTATCAACGAAAGACCACGCCCATTCAAAGAAAACTCCGTAGGGCAGGGTGGATAACCAGACGGAAAAGAAACATGCTTGGCCTGGTTAGGGTTGGGGGGGGGGGTACCCGACTTTGATTCACACATGTTAGCTCCCATTGTCCCATCGTTATTGTTACCTTTTAGACGTTTATTATTCTTTTAGCCACAAGGTTTCCGGCTACCTCACAAACCAAACGTTATCCACCCTAAACAATATTGTTCGCCTGCTACCTCACAAACCAAACGTTATCCACCCTAAACAGTATTGTTTGCCTGCTACCTCACAAACCAAACGTTATCCACCCTAAACAGTATTGTTCGCCTGCTACCTCACAAACCAAACATCCACCCTAAACAGTATTGTTCGCCTGCTACTGCACAAACCAAACATCATCCACCATAAATAGTATTGTTCGCCTGCTACCTCACAAACCAAACATCCACCCTAAACAGTATTGTTCGCCTGCTACCTACAAACCAAACATCCATCCTAAACAGTATTGTTCGTCTGCTGCCTCACAAACCAAACATTATATGCACTGATAATTAACTAATATTGGAGTTTGTCATTTCTTAGACCAGAAAACATCACATTGCATACGTAATGTTACTTTTTTTTTGACGCATTTAAAAAAAAATGGCTGCGAAAAGTGTATTTCAGCATATATATATATCAGTAACAATTAGTTTGTAAAATCTTTCGAAAACTAAAGTTGTAAAAAAAATGTTCGTCTTGGTTAAGACCCACCCACTGCTGCTGACTCACATTAACATAGCAGTACCGAACAGCTGTTGAGAGATTGGTCAAGATTATTACTATCTTTCCACCATTTAATGAGATTGGCCAAACTGAATGCCAGTATGTTCTATTAATAGATATCCGCCGTCAAAGGACAAACCTTGTGCCCTAATATGTCAGTAACTCTCACACGTGTGGTATCTGACCCCACTATCAACAAACTGTTGATTCGACATCGGCCAAAGAAAAACCACCGCAACCAGCCCTTGCCTTTACTGGCATCACTTGGAATCACTAGACTCTGCCAGGCACCATCACCAAATTCTCTGCCCCTGCTTTCGATTGTTCAGAATGTTTTAAAGGGGTGGGGAAGAAAAAGGTGGGGGGGGGGGTAATCGCAAGGGGTCTGCTTCACTTCATTCAGCGTAGCCACGTGAGCACGCTATAAATAAACCTGAACAAACTGTTAGGCTCCTGGTTGGTTGTGCTGGAACAACTTACGATGGGTGCAATGTACGCGCCAACCATCAGTTGGACACTTCGTACAATAGGGCAAAGGTCAAAGGGAAACGATACATGTAATCTTCTTTGCCACTTCCGATGGATTAGACTTGGAAGCCGCTCCACCTCCCCTAAAAAATTTGCTGAACGCTGTATTATCAAGCCCCCCCCCCCCCCCCCCCCCCACCCGGAGTCATTTGGAGACGGCAGGGGGCATTCCCCACCCCGAATTTGTGATAAAATAAATTGCACTTTGTAGCAGTATCTAGGACAGCAGAAAATATAACTTTTTAAAAAATAAATGAGAACAAGAAAAAAGAACTATTCGATCATTTAAATTAACAATAGAAAACGCAAATACTATTCTGGCAAGTCTAATTTAAATTGCTGTGTGCCGTGGCGCCTCCAGTAGTGAACAACTCAACAAGCCAGGCAAGTTGAGGTGTTGACGACTTTCTAAACCACCCCCCCCCCTTTTTTTTTGTGTTCTAAAACAATAACCAACTGAAATGACATCCCTGCCCCCCACCAACCATTTTTTTCCTCTCCTCCCTCCTCCCCCCTTCTGTTTCCGTCACGATGACATGATGTTTAACAATAAGATTAAATTCCATGTTAAGTAACGAAGTAGATGCTAAGGGGCACACACGTTTTACAACTTCTTTAGCATGTGTCACCAAGCATGTTCCACCAAGCATGTGTCGCCAAGCATGTGCCACCAAGCATGTGTCACCAAGCATGTCCCACCAAGCTTGTGCCACCAAGCATGTGCCACCAAGCATGTGCCACCAAGCATGTGTCACCAAGCATGTGTCACCAAGCATGTGTCACCAAGCATGTGTCACCAAGCATGTGCCACCAAGCATGTGCCACCAAGCATGTCCCACCAAGCATGTGCCACCAATCATGTGCCACCAAGCATGTGCCACCAAGCATGTGTCACCAAGCATGTGTCACCAAGCATGTGTCACCAAGCATGTGCCACCAAGCATGTGTCACCAAGCATGTGCCACCAAGCATGTGCCACCAAGCATGTGCCACCAAGCATGTGCCACCAAGCATGTGCCACCAAGCATGTGCCACCAAGCATGTGTCACCAAGCATGTGTCACCAAGCATGTGTCACCAAGCATGTGTCACCAAGCATGTGCCACCAAGCATGTGCCACCAAGCATGTGTCGCCAAGCATGTGCCGCCAAGCATGTGCCGCCAAGCATGTGCCACCAAGCATGTGCCACCATGCATGTGCCACCAAGCATGTGCCACCAAGCATGTGCCACCAAGCATGTGCCGCCAAGCATGTGCCACCAAGCATGTGCCACCAAGCATGTGCCACCAAGCATGTGCCACCAAGCATGTGCCACCAAGCATGTGTCATCAAGCATGTGCCACCAATCATGTGCCACCAAGCATGTGCCTATACAAGTCAGTGAGTGGCTAGTGGCTACTTCTTAAATCCTGTAGCTGTGGCCACTTATATTATTCACTGTGTCTTGTGTCATTATGAGTCCATCTTTTTTTTTTCCTTTTCTGACTCACGACTTCCAGTAGTTCCAGGAAGGAACCGGGGAGCGGGTGTGGGCTGATTTTGTAAATTTGAGAATTTTAGTCGTGAGAAGTTTCACACATAAATAACCTCGAAACAGGACACTACTGTTAAGTCGATAGGCTGAAATTAGGACAACAATTCGATAGGCTGAAATTGTAAGTCAAGGGTGATAGTCTCGAAATTAATTCTCAGTAGTGGATTAATAAACACTTGGTTACTACGTTATTGGAGTTAAGGATCGGAAATTTAATCCATTTGAATATCGAATCTGTATAAAATATTTGCGGCTCTGACTGTGGTCAAACATCTTCTCAGTCATCTTTTCAATCGTGCATATGGCCAGGACTAGCCGTCTGGTCTGAATCTCTGTCTCGGATAGGATTGACTCACAATTTTGGCTAGGATTGCCTCTCAGTCTTGGCTAGGATTGACTCTCGGCCTTGGCTGAGACTGACTCGCTCTGTCTAGGCTAGGACTGACTGTATAGGCCTTGGCTAAACAAGATGAGTGATAAGGGTACTGTCATTAAAACAAAACTACCAACCCCCACGTGCACGCATTGCCTTGTCTCTAGCATGGGTTTTGATTGTGTGATACCAATAGGCTGTGGGGAAAAGTTAGGGTGCGCGTTAATTGAATTGAGATGGAGCAGTATACATTGTCTCTGGTGGATTCCGGGTCAATCATTGTTAGCAAGCACCTACAATTTAGGGGTGTGAACGTTTCTCTTCAGTCAGTTTCTGTTCGCGGTAGAAAACCAGCTCCGTCTGATAACTGGTCACTAGTAGGAGTCGATGATGCTTTTACATTTGTGACCTCGCTTCACCCCCAGCTCTTTTTTTTACTTCTTTCTTTCTTTTTTTTTTTTTTTTTTGTTTGGTAGTTTGTTAATGTTTTAATGTTAAAA
>CAXITT010000735.1:154688-173860 GCA_964033795.1 Lymnaea stagnalis | reverse complement strand
CCCCCCCCCCCCCAAGCCTGGTATCGGGCCGCGAAGTGGCACGTTGGTGATGTGCCTTTGCCAGGACAGCCATCACCCGAGTCCGCTCGATCGGGTTCCTCTGGGGGCCGCCCCAGCACAAAGACACCCGGTCGGTCAGACACGATCAACTTTCTTAGGAGTTACGATGGTAAATTTATGTCCTAATATCTTCCTCCACCCATCCCGGGGAAGCGTCGGACGCTTTTTAAGAGGGTTTCTACAGTGGGTTTCCACCACGCAATTAATTTGCGAAGTAGCTGGGACGAAACGGTTGTCTTATAGCAGCTTCTCAAGGCTGCATAGTAAGAGCTTGCTCTAAAGAAGGTGATTTGAAGATGGAATCTGCTGATATTGTATAACATGTTATGTCCTGAATTGCGTATCCGGAAATTTGATCGTAAGAAATTTCGTCGACGGTAAATTGATCGACGGTAATTTGATCGAACGGAAATTTGACCGAATCTTTTTTCTTTTCTTATTTTTTTATTTATTTTTTTTTCCCTTTTTTTTCTTATTTTTTTTTTTTAAAATAAATAATTTTTTTTTTACGTTAAAATTTTGCTACAAATTTCTGTTTGAACGCAGTATTATGTTTTAATATATAGTATAGTGCATTCAAAAAGAAATTTGACGAAAATTTTAACGTGTGAACTAAATAATACTTTTAAAAAAATTCGAACAAATTTCCGTTCGATCAAATTACCGTCGATCAATTTACCGTCGACGAAATTTCTTTCTATCAAATTTACCGTTAACCCCCTGAATGTGTGGTTGAGTTATGACAGTTAACACGGCCTTTAAGATAAAACAGTGGCTGGCTTAGGTGGTATAAGGACACAGCAGTGGCTGGCTTTAGTGGCTATGTAGATAAACCAGTGGCTGGCTTTAGGCGATTTTATGATACAACATTACATGGAGTTAAGTTGATATTAGGACACAACAGTGAATGCCATGTTGGAAAAGGTGATGGGCTGACGAATGGTGAATAAAATGTGTTGTAGCATCACCATTGGTGTTGTTTGGGCCACCCTCCCCACCATCATCACTCACAGAGTCACCATTGGTGTTGTTTGGAACACCCTCATCATCATCATCACTCGTAGAGCCACCATTTTTGTTGTTTGGGCCACCCTCACCATCATCACTTGTAGAGCCACCGTTTCATAAACAATTCGTCAACAAGCGGTCTGCAGGAAACATGCACCGGCTGCCCTGTGTCTGCTAACCGACGCGTGGCATCACTTTAATGGTTGGGGGGGGGGGGGTGGGGGGGGGGGTTGGAGTGGGGTTTAAAGTGGCTGACTTGTGTAATTCAGTTCTGTTTATACAGCCGGCCTGAACCACGGACATCAAGGATCTTAAGTTAATTTCTAATTAGTGGAGAGTATTTAATGGGACTAGCTGGAGTCACATTTACTTTGTGCATATATGCCACAGTCTATTTTAGGCAAATAGCCAGGGCATTAAGGCAAAAAGTTAGCTTACATCTTGATTGCCCTTTGTAAACATGATGGAGATAAGAGTTTACTATGAGGCTTTCTCAACCCAAGCAAAATGTGATAATTACACCAGGTTTCCCCATTTATGTATAATGACCAGATGCATACATTATCTTTACTCCCATGCTCACATATATATACTTAATTACATACACTCCAAGTTTTTAAAAGATGCCTCTATTCATGTTTACCACGTGATATTTCATAACAAAATATATCTATCACCCATAAAAAAGGAGAAAGTTACCCGTTTATTTTGCCTACAGTTCACCACACTGCATAATTGGATTCTGTCCTGTACAGTTGGATTCTATCCTACTGTTGGTTGTTGTTTTTTCTTCCCTGATGTTTTGTTGGATTCTATCCTAATGTTTTGTTGGATTCTAGTTGGATTCTATCCTAATGTTTTGTTGGATTCTATCCTTATGTTTTTGTTGTTTTTTATCCTGTTTTCTTTGATTCTATCCTGATGTTTTGTTGGATTCTAAACTCATATTTTTGTTGTTTTCTATCTTGTTTTGTTGGATTCTAAACTCATATTTTTGTTGTTTTCTAATCTGTTTTGTTGGATTCTATCCTAACATTTTTGTTGTTTCTTATCTTGTTTTGTTGGATTCTATCCTAACACTTTAGTTGTTTTCTATCCTGTTTTGTTGGATTCTATCCTAACATTTTTGTTGTTTTCTATCTTGTTTTGTTGGATTCTATCCTAACCTTTTTGTTGTTTTCTATCTTGTTTTGTTGGATTCTATCCTAACATTTTTGTTGTTTTCTATCTTGTTTTGTTGGATTCTAAACTCATGTTTTGTTGGATTTTATTCTGTTATGTTGGATTCTATCTTAATGTTTTGTTGGTTGTATCCAAATGTTTTATTGTATTAAATATGTTCCAGTACAGAGAGGAAGAGATTGAGTTTTCCCACATCACCTTCACTGACAACACCGGGTGTGTTGAGTTGATAGAGAAGGCGCCCAAATGTGTACTGAAAATGTTGGACGAAGAGTGCCGCTTTCCACAGGTATTTCTATTTCCAGCTTGATTGACCATTCAAATGGCTACTTATCAAGGGGACATAACAAAGAGAAGATAAGGCAGGTCATGAAACAATGCCTGACAATGCATGAGCAATGGGACTTAGTTATAGGATGATCCTTGCTTATGGGTCTGATATATTAAAACCACATCTGAACATGCCCATCTCCATACAGTTCACTGCCCATCTCTGCTAATCTATACAGTTTACTCAACCTCCCATTAAATATCATCATCTCAGCCTTCAAATGTTTTTCTTTCCAGAGTCAATTTAGCCTCTTCTCTCATACAAATTGTGCAAGGATAACAGCTTCTTTCCTAGACCAGTGCAGCCTTTTCCTCCCATACATCTTGTGCAGTATGGCAATGGCTAGCTATTTCATCATCTAAAAGCTCTCCTGTGTAATTCTATCTTTTAAAACTAATCTCTCATGGCTGTGGGAAAAAAATCTCTGGTGTGAGCCTCTTAAATGCCAGGGGATTATAATCCTCAGATAAGAATCTAAAACATGGAATGGCTTCACGGACCTTAATAATTATCTATTGAAATAATAACTTGACTCAATTCAAATGACGTTACACATGACCAGACTAAACTAAGATGGATAAGTGTCTGGCCAGTATTTGTTGTAATGACATTTGAAGTAAAGTTTTATGGACATAACAAATGAGCCAATAGTTTTTTAACTAGGTATATGAGTAGAGTGCTGCAGGCAGTGAATACTATGACTTTTGAGTAAATAAACACTGAACTCTTGAGCTATTATGTCCGTTGATATAGATGATCTCTGAAATCCCCATAGACAAAGAGTAGATATAGATGATCCTTAAGATTCCCTTCAACACAGAGCAGATATAGATGCCCTCTAGATTTTGAATTCTCTTTTAGACCTTGATTTCTTTACCAAAACACTGCAAGCAAAATTGAACTCATGATTTCATTTTTTGTGTGGAGGCTTCTCCTTTCCGAGCTGTCCTGGGTTTCTTTTGTTGTGCTGTGTGTGCAGGAGAGGCCTTTCAGCTGAATCAGCCCTAGTGTTGTTTTTCTTTATTTCAAGCTTTCCCATACCTTGAGCCTAATATTCCTATGACTTATTATGTATAGATTACCATTGAATGAGACTGAAGAAACTGGGGCTACTACTTTTATCAATTTAGAATCTAAAGTCTTAGCATCAAAGTATTAAATTTTTTGTGTGTGCTCCTTTTGAAACAATCTCTTTTTCTTTACTTTACCGAAGCCCTCTCTTGATGTTATCTACAAACTTGCCACATAATTAATTAATACGTTGTCACCACATGTTTCACCTGTTTTTCCATTTTAGGGTACAGACAAGTCTTACCTCACCAAGCAACACCAAGAACTGGAGGATCATGAATACTACATCAAAGGGGACCGTCGCAACTGGGAGACCGAGTTTGGAATCCAGCACTACGCTGGCGTTGTTGTGTACAACGTCCATGGCTTCCTGGATAAAAACAAAGACACCCAGCAGGACCAGCTGTTTGAGCTGATGCATTCTGCCAAGAACACCTTTGTGGAGGACCTCACCAGGTTTCAGGTAAGACCTAAAGCCCATTCAATACCATTTCTCTTAACAGTAATAGACAAGCTTTACCTTCATATCATTACAACAACTTTTCACTTTGTCAATAGTGGTCATTGAATAACTTAATCTGTCCAATGTATTCATGTTAGTAATAGTCATTGAATAACTTAAACTTAATCTGTCCAATGTATTCATGTTAATAATAGTCATTGAATAACTTAATATGTCCAATGTTTTCAAAGTTTATGTCTGAAATGAACCATTTTTTAATCTGGTTGAATTTAATTTAAATCTTGGTTTTATTTTCCAAGGGGTACAATGGATGATGAAAAGTTATGTTGTTGTCCATTTAAGAGAATAAAAGTAACTACAAATGCTATAATAAATTCTGGTCTATTCGTGGGTTATAAAAAACCTTGACATTTCAAAATCCTTAAATATGTTTTTGTTCATTTTTCCCCCCACTAGGATCTTCTTGGGGTTCGACTAGAAATTTTACAAGGGAGACAAACCATATCTCGCACTGCCAGGAGTAAACCAACAGTTGGTGACACTTTCAAGCACCAACTCAATGCCTTAGTGGATGTCCTAGATCTCACAAACCCATGGTGAGCATATTTTATGATACATAGCCTGCTGGGAAATAGATGCATTTAGTAAACCAGTAATAGATGCATGTGGTAAACCAATTCTGTATATTAAAGAAATTTAAATCCATTGCACTTGACTAGACAAGGGTCATGCATGATTCTAATAAGGTACCTTTAGTCTTTACTTTATTTTCATCTCTTTACCTATAGAACTATGTTTTAAAGACAAATTCAAACAATACCGTATTGTCCGGCGTATAAGACGACTGGGTGTATAAGACGACCCCCTACTTTCCTGTTAAAATCTAGGGTTTGGGCTGTACACCAGCTCATAAGACGACCCCCATCATATAAGACGACCCCCGACTTTTGAAAAGATTTTTATGTGTTAAAAAGTCGTCTTATACGCTGGAAAATATGATATTATTTTTAAGTGCGGAAAATATTTATTACTTTCCTTCAAAAAGCTAAAATTAATTTCTGACTTAACTAAATTCACTGCATAGTTCTTAATATGCTAAAAAACATTTGGACTCACTTTTTTGATCCATCACAAAAATTATCAATATTCCTATTAATTCATGCATAGTATATGGTAATAAGTTTTATTGATCCATAGAAAGTTTGACATATCACAATAATATGCATAGTCCCTTCATTGCATATATAATAATACATTCATGCAAGTTTTATAGACACATGGACACGTAGCCCATATTACCACAATAATTTGAATATTCATATCAGTGCCTTCATATTACATGTAGGTTTTGTAAACAAATAGACAGATTCTTATACCACAATAATAATAAAATTACAATAAAACGAATATTCTTATCAGTGCCCACATAATAAATGTTTGTAATTATTATAGATACATGATCAAAGTACAACATATTGCACATTATATGCCAACCTTAATTATTTTACTAGTGTACTTTAAATGGTGAAAAAATGAGACACATTTTTTTTTTTACTGTCAATTTTTTTAAACTTGTGGATTTACTTGAATATTTATTCTTTATAATTCTGTTTGAGACATATTATCACCAAGGGCCTTTTATCTGTTGTATCCCCTTCTAGGTATGTGCGGTGCCTTAAACCAAACTCCGGTAAACGTCCCAATGACTATCAAGAGAAGGAGGTATTGTTACAGCTGCGCTATTCTGGAATGTTGGACATCATACGCATTAAGAGAGAGGTCAGCAAATAGTGAACAGCTTTCTTAATTCTTTAAAAAAATTTGTTTTAAAAAAACTTATTGAACTGAATTTCATCAATAATTAAATAACCCCTAAAAAATAAGTTTTTCATATAAATCCTTTAAATGCATTTTTAATTTTTTTTTTATATTAACATTCTAATCTCCCACCCATTTTTACACCACAGATTTATTTCACCAACTATTTCAGAAAAACAAAAGA
The DNA here is from genome assembly GCA_964033795.1 of Lymnaea stagnalis. Taxonomy (NCBI): domain Eukaryota; kingdom Metazoa; phylum Mollusca; class Gastropoda; family Lymnaeidae; genus Lymnaea; species Lymnaea stagnalis. The sequence continues at coordinate 167,743 of CAXITT010000735.1, read as the reverse complement.
AAATATTACGCACCAAATGCACGTGCGATCGATTTATACAAATCTCATTTAGCTCAGTTATCTGTAATTTTATTTGGTGAAATCAGTGGCTCCTCTTTCCTTTATCTTCCCCTTGAACAACAGGAAAAAATGATTTTTGGGGTTCGGGGTTGGGGCTAAAAATTTGATATAATGTGTTGTCATCGGCAACAAGTCTTTGTTTCAAGTAGGCCTATATCGCCGTCCGAAGATTTTCAGGGAGAATATTCTAGGGAGTCATAGTTAATCGAGGCCTCAGACAAGGAGACTCACTATCATGTCTCATGTTTAACATCACGCTAGAAAAAGTTATTAGAAGCATTCACATTAGCACCAGTGGAACCATAACAAACTATTTCCAGAGAGATACTACAGAGCAACGACCATCAGGAACCTTATATAGCCAACCATTGCAGTACCTGGCATATGCAGATGATATAGCACTACTGGGTAGAAACCGTAATGACATAATTAAAGCATTCAGGGAACTTGAAAATGCCTCATTCAAAGCTGGCCTTGATATAAATGAACCGAAGACAAAATATATGATAATGTCAAGAAACTCCCATGCTGATAATAACATCAATATAAACAACCACAAATTTGAGAGAGTGGCCACATTCAAATATCTAGGGGCAACTATAAATGAGCACAATGAGATAATGTCAGAGGTGAAAGAAAGGATAACAGCAGGCAACCGTTCCTATTTCAGTCTACAAAAGCTACTGGGAAACAAAAACCTATCAAGGGGAACAAAGAAGACAATATACACCACCATCATAAGACCTGTAGTAACGTACGCTAGTGAGACCTGGACCCTCACCAGAAAAGCAGAGAACCTGCTCAACACATGGGAGAGGAAAATCCTCCGCAAAATATACGGACCAGTGATAGAAAATGAAATCTGGAGAATACCTAGAAACCAAGAACTTTACTATTTGTGCAAAGAACCACCCATAGTCACAATGATAAAAAAGGCCAAATATGCTGGGCAGGTCATGTTGAAAGGATGCCGGAATGCAGAGCAGCCAAAATTATATACAGGCAGAAGCCTAGGGGCAGACGACTCATGGGTCGCCCAAGGATGAGGTGGATTGATGATGTGGAGACAGATTTACACCACTGGGGGGTTCGAGCATGGAGACGGAAAGCCATGGATCGCTCCGAATGGAAGGATGTGGTGGAGCAGGCCAGGGCCCTACAAGGGCTGTAGTGCCATTGATGATGATGATGAAGATTTTGCCATCACCCAGATAGAAAGAAAGAAACATGAACAAAAGTGAAGTTAATATAAAGGATTTAAATTATAAAGCCAAATACTAATAATAGTACAATAAATTAATGTATAGAATGTATATACTAGTAATTTCATATTTCAATATTGCTTAGATCTTGTGTAAAATTAACCCTTAGTTTTACGAAAAGAAACACTGTAGTTCAAAAGGAACAATGCTAAAATATTAGTTAGCATAATATTGTTGATTCAATTTAGAATTCACAATTTTAGCACCACAGATTGACAATATTAAAAATAAATTGAACAAATGCAAAATGCTGTAGCTGGTCCAAAAAAAACAACATAGCATGGCTTCAAGCTATTTTGAACAAGAACCGCACCACAATTTCAAGCTGTTTCAAACAAGAAATCTACCCTATGTTAAGACTCCACAATGAAGATGCTTGCCTTGAGACAAAAAAAATTAAAGATTAATTGTTTCTTTGTAATAGAAACATTTTAAAATGGCTGTAAAAAAAAAAGATCATAATGTTAGATGTGTTTTTATGTGTTATGATAGTATTTCATTTGCCTATGAACATAAACAAAATGTGCATTTTCTTCCATAGGGCTTCCCAGTGCATGTGCCTATAGAGACATTTTTCAGCAAATATGGAATTCTTTTGGATAAAAATGTCATAGGAGATAACTCTGGTACCAATGTTAAAATGATTCTTAATGCCCTTAGACTGCCTAAAACTGAGTGGCAGGTTGGAAAATCAAAGGTAAGAAGATGGTGTAGTTGATGGGATTGTCATCAAGTTTTATCATTTAACAGATAAGTATTAGAAAGCTCAAGTTGTTTCTGTTTACAAACACAGAAAAATAAGAATGATTTCTCACATCAGAACTAAAATCTCTCGCCTCACATTTACTTGTCAAAAGCATTTTTTCTAAAAATAAGTGTGAATAGGTTTCTTTTTCATAAAAAGTTGTATTACAAAGTAATGAATTAAATTAGGTCATGTCCAAAAACTAAACAAAGGAGGAAACAGTTTACATGCATAACATATTAAAGTAGCAGAAGCCGATTTCTACATTGACAATTATATTTTTTTTTTTTTTTTTTTTTTTTTTTTTTTTTTTTTTTTTTTTTTTTTTTTTTTATTAGTTTTTTTTTTTTTTTTTTTTTTTTTTTTTTTTTTTTTTTTTTTTTTTTTTTTTTTTTTTTTTTTTTTTTTTTTGTACAACTTAACCTTAAAGATTCTATTGCAATTGAATTATACGCTGTACACAATAGATTATAAATGAACATAGTGCTTCCTCTCTACTACAACTACTAAAAGAACTTGTGTTGCCAATAGTAAATGAGAAGTTGGTTCGTTCTTTTTACATTTAGTTATTTATTTAAATTACAACTAAATAATGTATGAAAGACGTTTCAGGGATGAAAATGTCAGAAAACATTTTTTTTAAATATGCCTGGTTGAATGAATGCTAACCTTCGAGATCAAGGAGAAATCCAGTTTTGTTCCAAGATATTGGTTTGCTTGACCTGCTCTCTCTAGGGGAGATCACCCATACCATTTCTCTGATCAAAATATTGAACTGAGATGACAGTTCCTGCCCAAGACTTGCCCATGTGGTCAATATTCAATAGTCAGGGGAGACAATGTTCGGCTTAGCCAAGGGAAGTAATCACAGCTCAGCCCAACAAAATTGTTTCCTCTAAGTGCTATATTCTCAGAGGGGCTCAAAGTCATGGGACATTGAGGGTATAGGACTGCTCAGTTATTAGCATTAAATCCCCTTGTATGTTGTGGAAAGCCTTACCTTGAGGCTATCATTTTCTTTCTTTTCTCTTTACCTTGTCTTGTCATGTGTTTTTTATTCTGTTGTAAACATAAATGGATCAGTTAATGTGATTGATGTTCAAAGCTTTATGAAAGGCAGATGTAACAATGGTATAGTAATGCCTTTACATAAACAAATGGAGGACATGTTGAGGGAATGGGCTCCCTAAATTAGTTATGTGACCTATTTCTATGGCATAATTGCTTTATTTTATAGACATACTTTAAATGCATGTGTAGGGCCTACTGTGTGTGAGGGCCATGAATATTTCCACTTTTTCTTATGTTGATGTCACAAACATGTTTGCTGTCTGTCTGTAGGTGTTTATGAGGAACAGTGTATGTGTGTCAATATCATGTGTTCTGTCTTCTCTGTAGGTGTTTATGAGAAACAATGTTAAGTGTGTCACTGTCATGTCTCTTGTCTTTTCTGTAGATGTTTATGATGAACAGTGTCTTGTGTGCCACTATCACGTGTCCTGTCTTTTTTTGTAGGTGTTTATGATGAACGGTGTTAGGTGTGTCACTTTCATGTGTCCTGTCTTTTTCTGTAGGTGTTTATGAGGAACAGTGTCTGGTGTGTCACTATCATGTGTCCTGTCTTTTTTCTGTAGGTGTTTATGAGGAACAGTGTTTTCGAACCACTTGAAGAAAGAAGACAAAACTTGTTGAGGATAAAAGCCATTTTAATACAGAAGATATGGAGGGGATTCTTGTGCTGGAGAGGTGAGATTGTTGTGTGCTTTACAACTGTATTCTTTTTTTCTGGGGTGTCTTTCTGTTATTGACTCATATCATTAGTTTCCAAAGTGAAATAGATGTGATATTTTACCATGTTTGTGTGAATAAAAAATTTCCTGTTATTGTTGAGAGAAGAGCTTACTGTGGCACATCCTGGGTTTTTGAAAACTGTTCAATGTTTTGTTGATATATTTTTAACTTTAGACTACCACAGGAAACGCCAGGCTGTTCTCATCTTACAAGACAGCTTCAGGTCTTTCAGACTCAGGCTTGAGTTTCTGCGTAAGAAAAGAGCAGCAGTTACATTACAGGTAGGACTTACGTGTATGGCTGCCTTTATCATTACAAAGCACACATTTCACTATTCTGTATTACACATTTCACTATTATGTATTACACATTTCACATGAAATATTACACATATAACCACTACATATTACACATTTCATTATGACACATTACAATTTTTTCTAGTTAAACATTTTAACTTATTTGCATGTATTTTAAATCTAAATTGATTTTTTTTTTCTAATTTACGAATGGAATGAATAACCTTTGGATTTTTCTTTACCTTCGGCCCACCTGTCCAGCGAAATGCTCAAAGATCTGCCATTTTTTACTATTGTAGTTTATTAAAGTGAAAGCTTACTACTGAAAGCCATCCAGGCAAAGTTTTTCAACGTCCATTCTGATTTCTTTCAGTCATGCTATCGCGGTAGACTGGCCCGCAAACGTGCGCAGCAAATGAGAATACGCAAGCAGCAGGAAGAGGAGAGAAGGAGGCAAGAAGAGTTAGAGAGAGACAGACAGGATAGAGAGAGAGAGTCGGCTGATCAGACAGCAATTGATGAAGCCCTCAAGTAAGTAATATACAATATTTTTAAAGGCTAGAGTAAGATATGAAGCTGCAGGTAAAACACTACTGTTTTGAAATTGAAAATTTTAAATGTTGCTGAATTATTAAGAGAGGCAAACAAAAAAGGTAAACTTATTTTATCACAAAGCTTTTATGAATTGTAATAATAAAATTGATAAATTTTTGCTGTAAAAAAACAAAACTGTTAAGTTGTTGTATAGTATTGTGGGCAAGTCAGTCCATCTTTATTGTCCTTTCTGTTAAGTCAGCTTCTGAGGATAGCTCCGTAGTTACCCTGTGTGTATGTAGTACAGCACTAGCTAGATGCAGTACTTTCTACTTCTCTTTGACTTTTCACATTTTATACTTACTCTTGTCAATGGTGCTAGAGGAATAACTTGATCCGAGCATTGGTCATGGATTAACCAAAATACCAAGACTTTATAAGTTGCATATTGATGAGTTGTAAACTTTCAGTAATTATATATGTTTAGAGGTTTTACGCTCACCATTCATATCCATTTATTTAGCAGCTGCTTGAATTTATCAACTATAAACACATCTTAACTTTTATTTATCACTCACTACATTTTATAATAAAAGATTATTTTTGTTCTTATAAACAATGAGCTAAAAGATCTTGGTTTGAAAACAGCTGTTTAATGGTAACACATTTTTAATGGTAAAAGCTGTTTAATGGTAAAACATGTTTAATGGTAACAGCTGTTTAATGGTAATACATGTTAAATGGTAACACATTCTGGTTTGTACTTAACATTCCATTACAAATAGTTGAATCATGCTTGGAAACGATTGGTCCAGTGATGAATGCTGAAATTTATCCCAATTATTGAACAGTGTTTGAGCTTGGCATTTACTTTAAATATCTTTCTTCTTTTTTTAAAAAAATTCTAAGCATCTTAAAATATGTCTGTTCCTATACTCTTGTAATGCCAAATATCCCAATATACTCATGGAATGATATCACACATCTAACGTTCCCTAAATGACTACCAAACATCCCTAGATGACTACCAAACATCCCTAGATGTATTTTAAGGCTGTAATTATGGCATTTCAGGCATACATTTTCCCTTCCAATAATTTAAAGAATTCCAAATTGCTGACTGTTCCAACCTTACTAAAGCTGAGAATAATTTCTTGATCTCTTAACTAATTTTACATAATCCCAAACTGCTGACTGTTCCAGGAGAATGAAAAAGAGGCAGTCATGGCAAATAATAATGAGGTATAAATCTTCCTTCCATGTCACCCATGTCTAGTTACAATCAATGTTGTGGCCTTTCTTTCCATTTCTTAGCTTTGATATGGATCAAAACTTATTTGTTTGAATATTCTTTCAATTCTGTAAGCATGACCATAGCATCTGCTTTCAAACAAAAAAAAGCAACCCAAAAAAAAAAAATTAATTAAAAAATAACATTTAAAACTTAAAAAAACACAGCAAAAGATTTTGAATATAAGTCACGATGGAATTAAAGATGAAAAATTCAGCTTGTTTTCTTCATTGATCCTCCTGTTTTTCTTTTGCCCCAAGCATGTTCTTTTGTCAGCATGCATTATGTTGAGTGTCTTTCTTTTTTTTTTTTAAATCCAGTCATCCTACTTGTCTATATGACAAGACAGCATTAGATAATCTACAGCACTAAGGATCTTTAGTTTTCATCTTTCTAAGGCACGGCTCAGCATGCCATCTCTTTTATTGGAAAATGAAAATTATTATAGATGATTAGATAATTAATAAGGCATGTGTTTATATGATGTCTCATAAATCTATTATGCATTGGTCAAATTTACTCACCAGTTATATGTGTATACTGAATTGCAAAAAGTATTGTACTCAAAGATTTAGTCAATAATAATTTATAATTTTATAATGTTTTTAAAAAAATCTGTCGGGGGGAGGGGTGATTTGGGTATTAAAAGATAAAGGGGCAGCAGAATAAATCCTTACTGCCCCCAGGCCCCTTTGTCGAGCATTGCTAGAGATTCTTCTCAAAAGGTGAGGAAAAAGAGAACCATCTTTTATACTCGTTACGTAGCACATGGCTTCTTTTAACTCTCTCAACAGACAATATGGCTGCATTGATTTATTGATGAAAATATTTGTTAACAGCTCAGTTGTGCCCATCATTCCACACGTGTAATACAACATGGGTCTAATAGTGTTTGCCTTGAGCAAATCTTGGTTTCTCCCGATGCCAGATGGGGACTGGGGTTTGTGCATAATAACAAGTGGCACGCTGAGGTGGGGAGAGGATAGGGGTGTGGTCAAACCAAGTAACCCAAGTAGATAAAAGATTGTTAAAAAAAAACTGACCACCAAATACTTTTAACTTATGCCTTGTTTCATAATGGTAAGTAACCCCTGCCAACCCGATTCATCAGGTTTTTTTTAATGCTGTAAAGAGAAGTTACTACATTTTAGCAGTAAAAGTAAGCATTCTTTAGGTTCAGATGTGTTCATTAGTTCAAATGTATCTGCATGAGCCCACCATTGTTTCCTCTGCCAATCAATCTACTGCATGTTTGGTTTATTCCTTGCAAACTTACAGTAGCACTATAAATCAACAGACAACTATTTATACCTACAATAATGTTTTCTGGGCGGCATTTTGTTACTGGTCAAAAGCACTCTGCTTAACAGCAGCTGAGCATGTCTCATCTATGTCTCATGTCCTAATTTATGTGTCTCATGTCCTGACTTGTCTGTTTGAGCAGACAGTCCCAGCTAGAGCTGGAGTCACTGACACATCTCATCGAATCCATGTGGACCCACTGCCAGCCGGATGTCTCGGCCTCCAACCTTGACCTCGACGCCATGTTCGATTTCCTCAAGGAGGAGCGAAATGAGATAAAAACTGTGAATGCTTCCAAGGAGGCGGCTCTCAACAAAATAAACGAAGAGTTCAGCACTTTGGATGATCTCTGGAAAGAAGCAGAGAAGGTAAGAGGAAATGGAACAATCATCTTAGAGTGTCTAGACAAACTGTTATTTTGCAATATCTGCGTAGACAGTTGCATTTAGACAAGCAGTTGTGTTGGAGTGTATATGTTGACAGTTGTGTTGGCATGTCTATGTTGACAGTTGTGTTGGAGTGTCTATGTCAACAGTTGTGTTGGAGTGTCTATGTCAACAGTTGTGTTTGAGTGTCTATGTCAACAGTTGTGTTTGAGTGTCTATGTCAACAGTTGTGTTTGAGTGTCTATGTCAACAGTTGTGTTTGAGAACCTATGTCGACAGTTGTGTTGGAATGTCTATGTCAACAGTTGTGTTGGAGTGTCTATGTCAACAGTTGTGTTTGAGTGTCTATGTCAACAGTTGTGTTGGAGTGTATGTCTAAACAGTTGTGTTGGAATAAACACCTATGTTTGAGTGTCTATGTCAACAGTTGTGTTGGAGTATCTGTGCAGACAGTTGTGTCAGAATAAACACTTTTGTTTGAGTGTCTATATTGCTATAGATTCAGGGAAGATTTGAAGATAGATCATGTAATTGTACGTTAGGTCTCCAAGAGGAATTCTTTTATGGTCCAATAGAACTCTCATTCTTATGTCTTCCATCAGTATATGTTTAAATTGGTATGCAGGTAAAACCAGTGCTTCAGAGAAGTTGTTGGTTTTTTTTGCCCCCGAAACTCAATGGCCATCGAAACTCAATGGCCATCCAAACTCAGTGACCATCGAAACTTAATGGCCATTGAAACTCAATGGCCATCGAAACTCAATGGCCATCGAAACCCAATGGCCATCGAAACTCAATGGCTCTCATTTCAGTGCTGTTCCAAGCTGCAGCAAAGTCTAATTTAACAAATAAAAAGGCAAAGAAATATTAATATTTGAACAAAATTTTGTATTTAATACTTGAAAACATTATTTTTATTAAGTTCACGATTTTTCTGATTTCCTTTGTTGTATTTATTTTTGTAAAAGAAAAAGGAAATTACAATTCAATCTCTTAATCTCTTAGTGAGACAGACTGGCTAACCTTCACTCCCCCCTCTCTCTGGGGGCGTCCATTAATTGCGTCAACAAAGTAAGGGTGGGGAGGGGGCTTGGAAATGTTTGACAGTTGTTGACGTCAACAATCATGTTTTTTCTATTAAAATTTTAATCTTAAAAATTGACCGTTTCTTACATTATTTTAAACAATTTAATTAGGGTAAATGGTCATATATGTTTAGGCTTTTAACAATATAAGAGTTATTTAATGTGTGTCTGTCTATGTGCACTGCAGATGACCGGTCAGAATGTTAGCACACTTTGTTAGTGCAAGAGAAGTCAAAAGTTGGCATCTCTCCACCTGTCATTTTCCTGTTAATTTGCTCCCTAGAAGGATTAACACATCATTGTACACGATGTTCAATTAAAAAAAAAACCAACTCATCGGTGTTCAATAACAACTATACCAACTCAAAGACAGAGAGAGCTTATGGCATCAGAGGAAGGGAAAAGATGGGGTGGTGGGGGGGGGGGGACAAAACCAAAACTTGGTCGGCTGGTTGTTTATGCCGCAGTACGGGGCTAAGAACAGTAAATTGGACAGAGCTGATCAAGTCCTTTCATAACAGATCCAAGTTGAATACAATTGCAAGATGCCGTCAGAAAAGGGTGTCACGCCACACGGTGCCACCAGTTTAGGGTACCACCAGAACTTAAAGCAACGTTGCCAAAAGAACATAATTTTCGTTTAACAAAAGGAAAGCGCTTTTAATAAAATTGTATTTGTCTAATGAGCCCTCATTACCCCTAAATTTCATTTTTACCACATTCGGGTGTAATTTTTACCGCCATTCGGGGTAATTTTTACCCCAGTTGGCCGACCACTGCTTCATATCATAACTCCTATTGCTATCCGGTAGAATCCCCACCGTACCCTCCCCCCTCCCAGCCCATGGGCCTCTAAATGAAAAAGACTCGTACCCAATCCTCCCAAGCAGATTTACCTGAACTATTTCTAGAAACAAATTTACTTCATTGATTTGACTCTCCACAAACAGTCATTTCATTTCCTCCATTCATTTCCCACGGAAAGATCGGATCAAAGGGGAGGCATGAGCAGAAGGACATCTAAGACGTTTGTACACAATATTTGGCAGTACTTCTATGGTAATGGACACCCACCCCATACTACCACCCCTTCCCCACAGACACACACACACAGGGTGTGTTTTAATTCCATTCGTTATGTTTCGAAGACTTAAAATGATAATGCTACAGTGCAATACCCACGCGCTCTAAGTTGTACTATATTACTCATTCACGTCAATTACAGTGGTTTTGTTGCCATTTATATATTATAAGACAAAATAAGCGATGGTTTGGGACTTCAAAGCTTTCAACAATACCACTAAACTAATGTGGATATTAATCAAGGATGAAACCGGTTGTGTTGACCTAAAATTCACATGGTTGTCAAAATCAAAGCCTAATTTATTTGTGGACAAAAAAAATATATAAAAAATTGGCTTTTCTTTTGTACAGCAGAAGATATCTGGCGTATACCTCCACTGTATGCAACATTGGATGAAACGCCTATCCTCAAGTGCTGACTCATGCCGGCACTTTCCCATGTGCTGGGTAATCTGGGATGAAACCCATCTAGGTTCCAGGTGTTGATTAATAAAGGATGAAACGAAAACTTTGTCCCATGTATGGATGGACTTTTAAAAAAAAAAACACACTAGAAAACAAAAAGTATTATCAATAATTTGCACACAATTCTTGAGGACTCTTGTCCTCTTGAGGACTCTTGTCCTCTCAAGGGGATCATTCCACAACGACTTCAATGACTTGAGATGATGATTAAGGGTGGACCGATCATTTATAATAGGGAACGTGTCTGCGGTTTCTTAACTCTACGTCAAGGAGGAGCTGGAGGTGTACATCCATCAAGTTTATTGGACAGGGCTGGTCCGGTTTCGGTCCACATATTACGCACGCGTGATTTTAGTCAGCGGTCAGCACGAGTACAGGAAGATGGCCGATTCCTCTGTCCCCGTGTCAACAGTGGCCAGACCTCACAGTCTTGGGGGCTACAGCCGTGGGCGGACATGTCCAAACGTTTGCTCGGGAAAGTTCATTATAAGAACAAGGAATATATCAGAACCTGGTCCATCCTGTGTTTGTGCTGGCTAATATGTTATGGGGGCCAGGGTGTGAGACTTTATTAGAGGGAAATCACCAACTGAGACAGTTATAGAAAGAAGTCTGAGAGTTTATCACGACGGTTACAGCAGTTATAGAGATCAAAGTAGAGTCGTAGTGTGTCGACCCCGTGGTGGGGTTGGGGGTCAGCAAAATAGATCATTAGAGACTTACAGACTTATCCTGAATTTACACCGAAAATCCACGTCCACCAGAGAGTACATATCAGAGGCTCTTACGACAAGAGAGATCTAGCCTAAGGATATCCAATTACAATATTACACGAGAGTACTAGCCTAAGGATATCCAATGACAACATTACATGAGAGTACTAGCATGGCGATATCCAAATACAACATTACAGGAGAGTCTACTCGCAGTTGCCATTCATATAGTCCTCCACGATGTCTGTCAAAGGACCAGATAACCGCCGTCTCTCATTCCCCCGGGCCGCATATAATCTCTAATTATTTCATCCTTCAAAGATGACGAAAACTAAATATCAATTGTGAGAAATCACTTTGGAAAAAATCAATATTCGGTAGCAAATAGGCTTCTGTCATCTCATTTTGATGTTTGATCGATTTTGTAAATGCTTTGAAAACGCGCATTTTATCACTTCAGCGTTCATATGTGCTAATGTTGTTTTCAACATACATCCAGTTCTACTGCGGGTTTTTTTTTTCAACGTACATCCAGTTCTACTCTTCTTTTCAACGTACATTCGGTTCTAATGTTCTTTTCAACGTGCATCCAGTTCTACTGTTTTTTTTCAACGTAAATTCGATACACTCTGCTTTTCAATATTCACCCGTTGCTAGTGTTCCTTTCATTGTTCACCCGTTGCCAGTGCACCTTTCATTGTTCACCCGTTGCCAGTGCACCTTTCATTGTTCACCCGTTGCTATAGTTCCTTAACTGCCTTTCCCCGACTGAAGATTTGGCACATTTGCTGTCTTTTCTAGGTCGCTGACATTTCCTCTAATATTTTATTCGCTTGCCTCTAGCCTCTGGCATTTTATTAGCAAACAACAAAATTAGGGTTGGGATTTCTCTCGAGTGTGGTGTTTTGTTCGTGTCTAGGTGGTGTGGGTTGGTGTTTGTATACTGTGTGGGTTGGTGTTTGTATATTGTGTGGGTTGGTGTTTGTATACTGTGTGGGTTGGTGTTTGTTTACTGTGTGGGTTGGTGTTTGTATACTGTGTGGGTTGGTGTTTGTTTACTGTGTGGGTTGGTGTTTGTTTACTGTGTGGGTTGGTATTTGTTTACTGTGTGGGTTGGTGTTTGTTTACTGTGTGGGTTGGTGTTTGAGTTATTGTTGTGTTTGTTATTATCCCCTCTAAATAGACTGGTATTAAAACGTTGTATTGGGCAAGAGAGTTGCCGGTAAAAATGTGGTGGTTTGAGGGGGGGGGGAGGGGGCTGAAAGTCATAGTTTTATTTTAAAGAAGTTCAGTTCTAGTGTTGATGCATGGTGATGAGCAGGAGTTCCTGCACCACTGTTGACCCATGTCCGCTGACTCGGTTGCTGCTGGTAACCAGTTAACGAGAAAGAACAAGTGTTTAAAATCATTGTTTCAGCCGCTGGAAGTTATTTTTATTATAGTTTTTAACAACGCTTTTTTTCTTTTTTAAAGGCGCATTTTTTTGTTAGGGCTTACATTTTCTACTCCCGTAATCCTCGTAAGTCCACGTGAGTCTGTCTAAGACCGTGGATGTGTTAATATATCACGTGGATGTGTTTGTCTCTGACCTGCGTGTGTGTCAATTAGACCCTTGGAACATGTTCAGATTTCTTTTTCAAAAGAGGACACAGCTTCAGAATTTCGTTGCGTGTGTTGTTTGTTTGTTTTCTCTCTCTCTCTCTCTCTCTCTCTCTCTCTCTCTTCCTTTTTTTCAGTTCGCTGCTAACATAAAGCCTATTGACTTTCTAATTCACCCAGCAGCGTACTCCAGCCCACACGTATCACCTTAATAGAGTCATGTCAGGGGCGTTTCGTTATTGGACAAGAATATCTAAAAAAAAAATCCCACCTCCTTTCTTCTGACCACACCCCTCTACCATCCACCACTGCCCGCACCCCTCCTCTACCATCCACCACTCCCCGCACCCCCCTCCCCCCCCCCCCCCCCCCCCCCCCCCCCCCCCCCCCCCCCCCCCCCCCCCCCCCCCCCCCCCCTCCCCCCCCCCCCCCCCCCCCCC